>JAVSBS010028375.1:0-62549 GCA_033124195.1 Coracias cyanogaster | reverse complement strand
CAGAAATTGTGTTTTAGTAAGACTTTCTAAAAATGCTCACATAGGATGAGTGTAGTGAAGCAAGGGCCTGCCAGGGACTGCTTTTATCCAGCATAGAGTAGCAATACTCTCAAAAGGGGACTGAACTTTCACATACCAGTTCCTTAAAACTGGCAGAGTCCCTTCTCCTGTGTTACACAGGTACATGAGCTTTCCTGCTGCTCACATAAGCTCACCAACATGAGCTGTACAGAAGGGAGAAATACGTACTTAAAATAAATGAGATTGAGTATCAAGTAACCCACATTTAAGTGGAAGTAGGGAAATAACCCAGGTCAAAACTGGCCTCTCTGAAGTGAACAAAGTGCCAGTACGTTGCAGTCACACTTCTGTGGTGACAGCATCAAGGCTGTGGTGATCTTCATCTTGCTACTCTTCTGACAGTGTACATAGAAAAAAGGACAGGAAAAAAAATGTAGGTGATGAACCTAAGAAATGCTATAATGTAGATAGTGTTATAACAAACACTATTTACCATGGTTCCTTCTAAAATGAAAAGGGCACTTTTAAAAAAATTAGCTGGTGCATGTTACATATGTTATATATGTATATAAGCAAATGTGTGTATATACATATATAGACAGATTGAAGGATGATGTTGTTCAGAGCCAAGTCTGTCAGAGCAAATGAGGAACTTCCGCATTTTATTATAGCATGGTCAGGTTGATTTAAGGATGAATTAAGCAAGCTGTAAATTTAAAGAACAAACTCATTCTGTGTCCTGAAATTATTATAACCAACATGGTAACTTAATCTCACAAAAACACGAGTTTATTAATAGGTGAAGGAGCTGAAGAACTACACAGTCCATCCAGCCCTCTGATATAGTTTTCCTAATCTCAGTTACGAAATCCAACGCTGCAGTTTTACAAGGTACATATTCTCAATTAGTGAATGTTACAGAACATAAACATGAAGTGAATATTTGTATTAATGGGATTCAAACAAGTCAACTGAAAGAAGTATCAACTCTAGTTATAACACATGGTGAAAAGAATCAAATTTGGAATGTGATCATATATACTGTTGTACAGCAGATATGTACACTGTTTCATATTGCATGACATTCATAGCATATTCATAGAAAAGTCAAACTAAACGATGGCTTAAAAATTGTATTAATGCTGAAATTTGCTTGCTACTTTTGTTAAGTGTTGGTATTGACTGAGTTAATTTTCATTGTGTAAAAATACTGTATAATAGTAGAAATCCTTCAGTATCTTCCACACTCAAATAAAAAAAGTTACAGTTTTGTATTTGGTGTCAAACGTTAAATTAAACTGCCAATTCCTTCTAACCTTCAGAAAGAAATAACAAATAATGAATATGCTCCATCTGGTTTGACTAGTACATTTCTCTCTTGAAGACCTTGCTTCTGAAATCAGACTCTAACAATCTACCTCATTTGAGGTGCGGCTGGGATTACTAAAACATCTGAACACGGTTAAAAAGGTGGAAAGTCCATAGCCATTCTACACACTTTCATTTATTGTCTGGACAATTAAAGTACAAATAATTCAAACACAACAAGGTTATGAAAAAAACATTTACAATACTTTCCCTCAGAAATGATCTAAACTAGCAAGGTTAACATGAAGTCATTCATTATAACTAAAGTATACAACTGCCTGGTCCTAAGAAAGATTTTTTTAAATTATTATTATTATTCAGATAGTAAAACACATCGTAGAGAAAAGATTCTGACATGCCTTCCCCACTAATGCTTAGCAAATGCATCAAAACTTTCCCAGCAAACTGCGCTCATTCATAGCAGATGATGTATAAAGGTTTCCCTGAACATTGAATGAGTGTTCCTTTAAACTAAAATCTAACATTGTTAAAGTAAAAAACTGATAGAATTATGATGCAGCCTTTTGCTTTAGTTATTTGTCTACTACAAAAGTTTGCCTCTTCAGTGTGAAAAAACAATACTTAGTCTACATGCAGTTAGTGGGTATAGCATGGAAAAAATGCACAAAATAAGCACAAGTTATAAATAACCATAACGTTTTATTACCATTAAGACTAAACTTGTATTGAAAAGATTTTATATAACAAGACAAGAAAAGCAATAGCAAATTTAACTATCAACTAGATTATGCATAGCGAGTAACTGTTTCTAGTACTCAGGGAAGAGCATGACCCTTTTTTGTTTTAAATATATAACCATACAAAGCACAAACATACTAAAATGATCAGTGCACTGGACATGGGAGAGCACCCCCTCAGTCATTTTGTTCCCTTAGCTCTGTTTTCCCCAATCTGAATTACATTAAAATAAAGACCCAGTTGTTTTCTTTTCTACTGTGCAGTAAGAAAAAATATTCACAACAAACATGACAATATATCAAACAATATTTCTACACAAGTTACCTTGATACCTCTGTCACTTAAGTATCATAAGAAAACATTTTAAGACATATACAAACAAAACTAGCAAAGTGTTACAACTTATAATAAATTAACCAAAAGAAAAAATAACTTTATATATATATATATTTATATTATATATACACATACACACACAACAAAATGACACAATAATATGCTTCTTCCCATAGTTTAAGTAAACAAATAAGTAGACTAGCCAAACTAGCTATATTTGATTTTGGCCATATGCATCACATCGGCAATTAAATAAATAAGTGTTTCAAGCAACATAAACAGTGTTCCAAATGTGCCAACACAGCCCAATTATATTAGCTTGGGCTATAAAGTGAATTTGAAAATTCTTAACAAATTTAAAGCAAATGTATTTTTTCTAAACACATTACATTTAACTATGATACTAAGATATGTAAATAATTTTGTAGCACCTACTGCTCAAACCAAGGAAGTTTTTGATCAAAAAATTAATTTTTTTAACTTTTGTTCTGCTGATATCCCATACTGATGACTTAAAGAAAAACCGTCTTGCAACTCATCTCCTTGCTTTTGGGTTTTGACTGTGGGTAACTGCGTGCCTGGGAAGAACACTCTCCCGTACTGTATTTAATATTTTTATTACATGCTATGAAAAGATACGAAGATCATCTGTTTGTAGCCCATCCTTCAAAAAACAATCTACTAATCCAGTTTAAAACACACATCTTGATCTCTAAAAAGTTACCAGTGCAGTATGAACATGACAAAGTTGTCAATTTCCCCTAAATTAGCCAGTCAAAATATTTTTTCTCAAATCCAGATTCTCTTGTAAAAATTCTTTATATTTTATAAAAATAGATTTTTCTTGAAACCCATTTTCAGCAAAGAGACCACCTCTTTGGCAACATTGTTAATGTTATTTAAATTGTTATGTCATCAGGTATCCCCCTTTAGCCCCATTCCCTAACAGAAGACTGTTTAGTTCACATGATACAAAAGAAAAAAGGAAAAATAAAAAAAGTTGCAAAATTATGTTCTTCTTTTTGCAATTTTTATTGTTCCTCTTTAATTTGTGGGGGGTTTACCAATCTGATTCAATCAATGTTTTGAAAAAAAGAAAACAAAACAAAAATCTTTTTTCTTGCTTTTAATCCCATTAGTTCGTAAAAATTGTTTTTGTTTTATTATTTTTTCAAATGAGTGAATGGTCATCTTAAAAAGACCCACCTTCAAGGAAGGTAGTAAAACTAGCTGGCCGGGTAAAAATCCCTGCACATTGTTATCTATGTATATTATATTCAACAACGACAGCTATGAAAGAACATTCAATGCATCAAAGGTTTTTTTTTTTCTAAGCATTATAAAATCCTTTCCTGTTCCTCACAGGATATCCAATGTTTTAATACTTAGGCAACACTGGCTTATAAAGTCCATGGTTGAATATAAGCCTTGAAGAGTTTTTTTTGTTTTGTTCGTATATATATTTATATATATATATTTTAGTAAGTAAGGATATGAAATTCAGGATTTGTGGGTTTTATTGGTTTTAAAGGAAACTTGCAATACTCTGTCTCCTAAACGGTATCCATTAAGGCTGGCAATCGCCATGGCAGCTTCGTCGTAGTTGGTCATGGTGACAAAGCCAAATCCCTTGCACTTGTTGGTGTTGAAATCACGGATGACCTTGACATTATTGACTGCTCCGAAGGGACCAAACAACTGCCACAGCACGCTCTCATCTGAGTCGGGAGACAAGTTGTAGACGAAGATGCACCATCCAGTCCCAGTGTGACCAGGGATATTCATTCCGACAAGGCTCGTCATACCATCAATTGTGATCGGAGAAAACCTACCAAGTAAAAAGAGGGGTCTATTCTAAATATATCTCTTGGCACAAGCTACATGGAACCAAGACTTTAAAATAAAGCTGCCAATGTTAATGTTGGTTCTTGATCCTATCCCCTGGGAAGATGCCTAAGCCACCATTAGTCTCTAACTCCTACTTAAGTTAAGGGGAACTGTACTCAGACAGACCAAATCCAGGCATAAACACAGCTCCCCTCAAGGATAAGCCCTACGTAGTTGCACACAAAGATCTAATAAAAGAAACATTTAAGGACAACCTAAGCCAAAAAGGGCCAGCACATGCTGCTATAAATGCAAGTTCATTTAAAAATGCCTGTAGGAATTTGCCACTTCTATTGCTAAAATAGTCTCAGGGCAATGGAGGTCTAAGACTTCACCTCTTACTAGTCTGTAGCGAAAAAAACCCAAACAAACCTCAAGACTTAAGGATGAGTATGGAATGCTATTGTCAGGATTCAGCTGTAAATACTGCTTGGTTTAGAGAGACATCTCCTAACATAGTCCTTAATTGACACAGACTGCAAAAAAAAATCCAGTTAATAAATTCCTAAACCTGGCTACATATTGAAGATGATTTTATGCAGCAATTGCTGAATAAATAAAACAGTGTATAAATGCAATTTACAAGTATGTCAACTGATACCTTGATACTGTGAGACTTCATGTCCATGACAGGCTCTTAGGTTCTCTGGATAGTCAATGTAGAGAGACCAGCTACTAGAAATCTGATATAGCACCCTAGCTTTCCCATCCTCATTGTTTTGGGGATCTGTTTTCTTCAACTTGAACATCTGAATTGGGAAGCTAAAGCCAGGTAATATGTTTATGAACCATCACAGAATAACATAGGCTGGGCAGGATCCATGGAGGTCATTTCCCAACTGATCAATCTCCTGCTCCAAGCAAGGCTCACTTCTCAGATCTGCTGCTCATGGCCTTGCAGGGGCAAGTTTTAGAAGTCTCCAAGGATAGGAACTCTGCTCCTGCAGCCCCTGCTCCAGGGCTCCACCATTCTCACTGCAAATGACTTTCCTCTATACTTGGCTGAACTTCCCCTCCTGCAGCCTGTTACTGTTGACTCTTGTCCTTTTGCAGTTGACTTCTGAGAAGAGCTCAGCTTCATCTTCTTTCTCATGGCCCTTGTAGGTAGCTGAAGACAGCAGACAGGGGCTAAACTCTCCATTTGCCTTTCATGAATTTCACCATATTCCCCCAGCTTGTCAAGGTCTCCCCAGTGGCAGATGTGGCCAACAGAACAGTTACTGCCTCTGCTCCCTCACCAATTTAGTGTCACCCCTTAATGCAAGGAGGGCACATCACAGCCTGTGACTCAGGTTAATAATGAAGATGTTAAGCAGTATCAGCCCTCAGGATCAACATAATTTTCCTTTCATCAGTTTGAAAAAAAAATGACATGCTTTCTGAAGCTACACTTTGGGATATGTTTTAAAATAAAAACTGCACAGAGGAAACGTCTTAATAAAAAACCAGTTTCACATGTACCTTCAATATGATGAGTTTTAATACCAGAATTGAATAGTAATTCCTCAGGATTTTCTGAGTGATGACTTAGAGGGGGATGACACACTCAGTTGTGCCAAGAGAGCTCCTTCACTCTCCAAAACTTCTCCTTTTACTCTGGTAATTTTTCCACACACATATAGCAATCTGCATAATATTATGCAGTGTATATTAAATACCCATAAAAAACTACACACTTGATGGCTGCTCATCATTCTGTTGACTCCTGGTGGCACTCTGTATGTATATTGAAGGAAAAAAGACACTTGGAATATACATCTTAAGCTGAGGAACATCACTGATGTGTAGCTATGCTATAATTGAGCAGTACAAAAACACTCAAAACAGTGGAGCCTCAGACATACAGGTTTGCAGACAGTTTATTAAAAATACGTGGCAATTTTCCAACTGAACTCCACTTTTGCAAATCCTGCTGTCAAATCTTAGTTTCTCTCCTGCATACTGAAATTCGTAAAATTACCACAACGGTTCAGCGTGGCTCTAATCCACAGTATTTCCCCAGCTGCTGAAAACAAAGACAGCCGGACAAGGCCAGTTTATGCTGCTCCTTCCACTGTACATGGAATTGTAAATAAGAAGGCCAGAACTGAGAGCTTCTACAAGCCAACAGCTTCAACTTCTTTTGGAATTTGGAAGATGGGACTTTAAGCCCATTGCTGACAAGCACCAACTGTGCTAGTAACATACGTACGTCAGCAAACGCTCCTTTACTGCAACGTTGAAATTTAACCTGGGGTACAACACTAACATACACACTACCCTCTAAGTGATGTTATTGTAAAAACAGTACAATGCAAAGCTGCGTGTGTCACACAGTTACGTTATCAAATTTTGATTTTTTTAAGGAATGCTGCGCTGATGTAAGGGGTTAAAGTTTCATAGAGTTCACTGGAGCGCAGTTTTCCCCTGGAAGTCTTTAGGAACTATGCAGCTTTCAAGTATTTATGTACCATGAGCACAGGAGCTGCTGTAAATCCAAGAAAACATGCACAAAATTAGTGCAAGCCTATTGACACAAATATAACCTACTGCATAAGTAGCTTTGCTACTAGCAAGTGATCTGAAATTAGTGTCAATAAAACCTTTGTTCCACATCAGCAAATCTCATTTTGCATCAGTACCACATATTTAACACAGAAAGAACCAACCTCCAAACTAAGGAATGCTACACTACAGATGCTTCAGAGAGTCTCAGAAACTTAACAACACTGGGGTTTTTTACAACCCTACATCTGTAAATACAGGGTTTGCTACTGTAAGTACAAGTTTCGCTTGTACTTGTAAGTACAAGATTTGCTTGGAGGCTCTAAGGACTAATTTAAGATGTCTACAAAGCAACTTAACACTGCTGTGATTTAAGCCTAACACTGTAGACTCTGAATATTAAGAAAGCAGATGCATAACCTGTTAAGGCAGGTAACTCACTCTCCCTCACGCCAGTGCAATTCACAGGGAAGCGGCAGCAGCAAAAACCCAGGAAAAAAAAATCCTGGAACAAATCCATCCTTCTGACACTGACTTGTACCTGACAGATACTTGAGGTTGAGAGTTTTGCCATGTTTTTGGCAACATATCAAGACACAAGTGAGAGGAGAATGCAGGAGAAGAGGTACGTGGCAAAATCAGGTGGTAGGTTCTGACCACTAAGGATGCTGCAGGTGTAACAAACACCCATGAGCACCAGAAGCAGTGCTTCTGGGAAGATACACCGTCTGTTTCGACTGTTGCTTTTGTAAGCAGTCTTAAGATTTGCGATAGCTACCGTGGCAGTAGTTAAAACCCATGTCACTGTCCACTACTAGCTAGTGTAAAGATATACTTACCATACTGTTTTACAGGATGAGCTTTAAAAAAGCTCAAGTAATTTTCAAGTGTGGTGAGCAGACCATTTCAGAAGATTAAGTAGTATTTTCTCATCTTAATTGTGGGGGGTGGCTGGACATCAGTAGCATCAGGAATAAGACTATGTTATTTTGCTGTAAGGTTCACTTGCGTTGATGTGTGGCATTAGAAGAAACACTAACAACATGTCAACTCATTTTCGCCATCAGATCAAACACTGAACATACTCATGACACAGCGTAAGTGTTTACAAATCAGCTGAGTTTACCACACATACGTGCACATACACGAACACACAGATTTTCAACAAAAAAGAAATATCAAGAACCAAGAAAATTTCAAAGTATTAAACCTGTAACAAAAGAAACTTAGGGCTGATTAAGGTGCACACAGCTGTATTTTCAAGTTAAACTCGTCAAGTATATGTAGGAGAATGAAGATATTAACTGAGATTTAGACAAGCAGTGTAATTCTGTTTTTGACTGTTAAGTTTTTCAGTATCAGATTGGAAATTAGTTAAAGGTGTAAGCTAATAGCTCTGTTTCTGGAAAAAGTGCCATTTAATAGGGCAACTGCAGTTTGAATGCTTGTAGCTGTTGCACCTAAACCATTTGAGATGCCCACCTGTAAATAAAAAAAAGGTTGAAAAAACCCCACAGAATTTGCATGAGTGGCCTTTAAAGTAACAAAACCAACTGAAGTCCAAACTTAAAAAGAATTTGACATGCTGGTGGAAGAAAAGAAGGAATTAAAAAAAAAGTTAGTGAATTAAAAAAAATAAATTGTAGCACCAATCTGTGCCAACACAGACATCTGGCAATCTGTGGAATTCTAATTACCTCTTTACGCCATAGGCCATATTAAGCAAATTGTCCAGCCTGAAAAGAGAAGGAGGGTCTTTGGGTTAATGTCTCACAGATGGCACGATCGCTCAATGGAACTATTATTAATAGCGTTCCATTTTCAAAGAAGAAACGTTCAACAAGTTTCCCACACATCTAAGGAGCCTAACAACTCCCAGCCTGCTTTGTTAAGCCTGAGGTTGTGCTTAAATTTCCACCACGGCCTTTAAAGCCATTAAACTTGCCTACAGTCTTTGAGAAAAACTTCATTTCCAGGGTTTGGTTTTAAAAAAATCACTTCTGATTTATCTTTTTTTACACAATATTAGTATGATTTTTTTTAATTTAACCGTTCACCTCATTTACAGTTAACTTGGAAATAAAGTGTTGTAGTTCAGAATTGCTGGAACTAGAAACACTCTTGATTCTAATTGCTTTAACATAATACATTCTCTCCCCATATTACCTATACTTAGTATTAATCCTCTATGATACATTAATCTAAATGACCACTGAATTTTTCAGAACATAATAATCTGCTTTCCATGGGAGCACAATGAAGTTCTTCTGTCCATGGAATGATTCAGTGATAACCTCAATGGACACAGCTGCACGCCAAAAACACAAAAACAAGTGTAAATTTAATGTATCTGATGACTGGCTTTTAGAAAAAATTATCTTTAATTCATTAGCACCTTTCAACACTGAAAAACTAAAATTACTTCTGAATAATTCTCTAAAGCCAGTATGCAACTCAGTTAGGCAAGTATGTCCAAGTTTTCTTTTTTAAAGGCAGACCTTTTATTTAAATGCTAGGTTGCCTGAAAATGATAAAATATAAAAGTAACAAGAACATAATGTATTGCTAACTCTAGCTTATGTATCAGATGGAAATACTATATTCAGAATCCAAAGCATAAAACATCCTAAAAAGTATCTGAAGAATCACACCAAGGACTAACACAAGGTCTCTTTATACTAAGAGCAGATATCTCAGGCTAATAAATTTAATGATACTGCTGCTGACTGGAACAGACTCAGCTTTTTTTCCTGCTACCAATCTGCTGTCATTAACATCAAAGTCTAAGCTGCATCAAAACTGTAATAACATAACAGAAAAAAGTATTACCAAAAAACCGAGAAAGAACAGGATAGTCACTGCTCATTTGATTACCAGTGTAACTCTATTCTGTCCTCCCTTCTTCTATGAGCCTTCATGAGATCCGATTGTACAGTACTTCAGCTGTTTTAGTAAATACAACATGACTACTGTTGTCAGCAGATTTTCCTCCTCATTCTCCAGGAAAGAATATTTAATTTTACAAAGAAAATCAGGTCAGCCTACGCAACTAAAGCATATTTTCCTGCGCAGCACCTGCCCCACATTGTCATCACTGGTGGAACTTCAGTTCTTTTCCAGGTAATTACCTGAATCTCTGTGCCTGGTGGTGAAGTGGTCCAGGATAGCGTCTGTTGGGAGACTGATACAGCTGTGAAAGGAGTGCCTGGCTTGTTTTCTGGCTGGGGTTATTGGCAAACTTCACAGTAATTGGTTCTGTAGCACCACTAGGCTTCTGGCCATTTAGTCCCTTTATGGCTTCTTCTGCCTCTATTCTCTTATCAAAACGGATAAATCCCACACCTCGAGAAACCCCTGGGAAGTAAAAACATGTGAACAGATGAATATTTGTAGGAACAGCCTCATCTGTGTAATGAAGAAACTGAATGTTGGTTTTGCTTTCACAGGACACATGGCTTGCAAATTAAGGTAAGTCCTATAAAAATGCACTTCCCCATCTGTATTCTCTAAAACGAGCTCCTATATTTAATATAACGATTTAAAGTAAACATCATTCTGCATTTTGAGATCCCTCAAAGAGGCAGCAGTTACGCCTCCAAACAGTTACACTTCAAAGAACCAGATACTGCATTTTACACTGAAAGCCGTATTGTCTTAAAATCCACCTGCCAGCCAAAGTTTACAATTTTGCTATTTCCAGAAAAAAACATGCATATATCAAGAAAGTTTTCTTTTAACCTGTGACTTGATCAACCAGAATCCGTGAGGTGATGATGCGCCCATATTGTGAGAATAACTGCTCTAATTCTTTCTGGGTCATTGTTTTCGGAAGGCCGCTGACATACAAGTTCGCATCTCTGATTGATGCTGAACTTGGACGGGCATACGACACCTATGGATTAAAGAAAAGGAAAGACAGATTAGTAAACTAGAGTAGTCCTCTGCATTTAAAACAGATTATTTTCCCAACCAGTAAACCTCAGGTTCTGACATGACCTGTTCTGCAAAACCAAAGCAGCTGGGAAAGGCTGGAAGAACAAAGGAATAGCTAAAGGGACCTTAAAGCAGACACATGGGTTCTTTAAGTGCAATCACAAAATAACTATTGTTCAGAGGTAGATTAACATGGAACTTCCTACGCATGGCTTTGTAAATTTACCCCTATGGGTTGTGGGTGTATGGATGATTTACTGTAACATGTAAAATAACCTTAGCACTTACACAGTACTCTGAAGTTCCAGCATGTTTCCCTTTTCTCCCCCCCCCAAGTGTCTGAAACAGATCAGGTTATTTGCAGAGTGATCTTTTGTGCTATCTCTCTTTGTGTTTGCATCCAGAGCTGGCAAGATCTGTTCTCGATGAACAGTGAAGTACTGGTGAAATTAGACTAAATGAACATCTGCTCAGGGAACTGTATACTGACACTCATTGTTGTATCTGCAATTTATCATGAGAAGTTCCCTTGCACTATAAGCCCAGAATCAGACCATAAAATATTATGGCCAAGCAAACAAGAAAATCTGAGGCACTGCATGTACGCTGTTGGAAAATTATTAAATCAAGACTCTTAACTGCTCCTCTACCTATGAATCAGATTTATAATTATATGTGCATAAAAAGCCTTCTGCATTTTTAAAATAGTACATACATTTAGAATACACATTTAACATAATAAAAATACTTCCTCGATACAGCCTAATGGCAAGTATTCAGCACAGATCATGAAGAACTACTTTGCAGCATATTGAAACAGCACTGCATCCAAACCTGAATATTTTCCACTTCATCTTGATTTATTTAAATATGAAGAGATCAGTACATTTCTGCATTATGTTGTAAAATATGTCCTGGATGGAAATGGGGGGGGGTCCCAACATGAATGCAATGCATTCAGCAATTGTCTTCTCTTCCCGAGTCTTAGCCCAAACACAAATGATGTCAAATGGATGTCTTTATGTGTTTTATGTGTCAAAGAATTGTCTTTATGTGCTCGATACCTAAAAATAGATGTTGACTCAACAGAAAATGATGTTAATGACTAATATTTGCTTTCACAATCCTCTCTGCATAATAGCAGACAAACTCCCTAAAGATTGTAGATTAAGGTTTTTGGCAACTTCTTTGTAACTTACATGTTTGTATATAACCTTTTAAATTTAACATTTACAGAGAAGGCTAGAGAGGAGGTGGAAAACTTTAGGGAAAGAAATGTGAAAAAGAGGTTAGATAAAACATTTGCATCAAGTGAGGCAAGCTCAGGCACAGCACAAAAGCATAAGCAGACATAACGAGTAGAGAAACCTTCAGAAGCTGAGATCAGTGCTGAAAAGTAGAAAGGTGTTGGGGTGGAAACTATTTTGTGCCTCAGCGATTTAGGACCTCACAGCCCATGAGCTCCTGACAAGGTGCAGCATTTAAGTCACTTAATTGCGGTTCCCAAACACCCCTCTGATGCTCCAGGAACAGAATACACATGGCACTGCTTGGCTTTTATGTAACTAAGATCAAGCCAGGACCTTGGGATAACCAGCGACACTTACACTGTGCTTTCACCTACAGATACCATGCCAAAAACACCCTGTTTTGGTTTGTGGTTAGTTTGGTGGTATCATGTCGGTGGCTTCTCATTTATGCCTTGTGCTGGGGCATTTAGAAAAGCAGGCTCTCTCTCCACACTCTGTAAATGCCTTACCTTGAAAGGGTACTGTAAGGGTTCAGACACCTACAGTTTAACCTACTTTAGGAATAACAGTTTAAAGAACACTTAAGGGCCTCTCTGGAGTGGGGGTAAGGACCTTACCTATCCCTCAAAACTGAGAGCTGCAAAATTAATAAAGTTCCTGGGAAAACAGCCAGAGGTTTCCTTTGGGTTTTCTCACTCTGGCACATTCATTAACCAAATGCCACATTACAGAGAAGATGAGAAGTAGTGGGATCTGCAAAAAACCACTACTTCCCAGAGCACTGAGTGCCTGACATTTTATATTATATACTTCTACATACAGAAAACACTCTGCTCTCATGGGCCATGTGTACACTCAGTGAAGGAGAGACTGCACTCACTCCCAAATCCATCTACTTACAGCACATGCAAGCACCCAGCACCGCTCATGCCTAACTTTTATTTCCTCCTGCAATCAAGCATTCAGGTTGCAGGGGAGCCTAGGCCAAGGAAAGAAGCTGCCAAAAGCAAGTCAGCTGTCTTTAACATCAAGGAGAAAAGGTTGCAAGCTCAAAGGACTCAAGGCTAGTAAAGTCAATTATTTATCTGCTTTTGAATCTTTTTTCATCTTTCCTCGCAGGTCAGCCAATGACAAATCGATCAGTTAGACTGTGTCATTCTGCTTTCAAGCTGTTCTTCAGTTAGTACTGAGGATGGAATGTCTTCCTCTGTATTAGCTATCAAAGGAAGACATCACCTACCCTGACCCTCCAGCAGACCAGAAGCTCCTTGTCCTGTGAAAGTTAAAATGGAAGTCAAATCCAGCTCCCACTTCATCACTAAAAACTGCAAAGCACTGGTAGAGAATGCTGCATTAATTCTTTATATTCAGACTTAAGAATGATTTTGTGCTTACAGCAATGTTAGTGCCCTATAATGTGTGTTATATAGGGTGTTGAAAAAGAAAAGACCATGGGAATCCTAGCCACCACAGAAAATTCAAATAAATGAGCTGAAGTGCCAAACTACTGTTTGACCCAGCTATTTCTCAGCATTAAAATATTTGTCCATCTGTAAGACCAACGGAGGTTGAATGGATGTTGTTTTATTTCACTACATAAGATAATTTAGTTCTTCAAATTTTCAAGGAAGCTAAAAAAATAGTGCAATTCATTTTATTGCTTGCTGACCTCTGATGTTAGTCTCTATAAATAGATATATACTAACTGTGGAAATCATTTGCTAGGATATTTCTCATCTGACATTGAGCATTAGCCTGTGCAAGGGCTGCTCTTCAGTATGAACGGCCATCTCAAGAGTCTGCACCACTATCTCCAAACACTACTGCAGAGTCATAAGGTCCAATTTTTCATATCTTCCATGGTAATGCACATTTTTGTTCAAAAGTACAGAAAGTATCTCCAAGTCAAACTAATTATACTCCCTATCGATTTCCTACCCATTTTCCCATGTAGAAAACTTTTTGAAAAATTTCTAACCTCAGGCCTCCTCAGAACATAAATTGAAGCGGTCTGGTCTTTCCAAGTCAGAGCCCACAGCAAAGGCACCCAGAGGCATGAACGCATCCCACTTGTCTTACAGAGGCAAGGCACCGGACATGTAACAGCAACCACCTAAACACCAACACTTAACCACTTCACCACTACTCATCATAAGATGTCCTCAGCTCATCTGCTAATCCTGGACTTCTCAAACATTAAGTCCATTTCTAGAAGCCTCCTCCCAGAATTCAACTCTAGTCTGCTCCAAAGCAGAACAGAATTGTCCTTCCCTGAAACGATGTGCTCTGCCAGCAGAGCCACCCTGCCCCAGTCAAAACATCTGTCTTTCAAAACAGAAGCTTCTCCAAGGAGATATACGTCTTTCTCAGCATCCAGTATTACTCACCTGGGGAACGGGAGACTAGTCAGGAACCTTTAATCAGCATGCTGCATGGCAGCACAGGCATCCACAGGACACCAAACCACCCTCTGGTGGTACCTGTAATCCCTGCGACACCTCTCCAGCCACAAGCAGATACGGCGCAGACAGTGCCAAGAGATTCCTTGGGCAGCTTTCGAAAGAGGTTAACATTCAAAAATACTAAACTTCTTGATGACCTTAATTCTGAAAGACTTTGCTTTGTCTGCGTGACATGCTCTGAGATGTAGGATCTCTTGTATGACTTTTGGGGTGAGTCACTTAGCTTTTTTTTGTCCCCAAGGTTGAAGAGTGTAAAAATAGGGACAACTTCCCTTCACTTGCTGCCTCTTATTCCACTGATATGCACTGGAAGCACTTTAACATGGCTGCAGAAAGAGCTTCACATGTGTAAGTAAACAATCTCACTTGTTTCATGCACATACAGAACTAAAATCTGCTTAACACCACCTGATGGGCTACGACCAGAAGAGACACTTCTCCACAGCCACTTCCAGGCCCTCATCCATGCCTTAATTTTTCACAAAAACACATATTTGAGAAATCCTCCTATGAAAGCTAAGTCCTTTGTCAGAACGAGCACACACAAAAGCCCCCACAAAGTCCAGAGGCTGAGGATCAAGATCTGGAATATTTTCATACCTGCTGCTTGCACTGCTTTGTCCTTTCTTTTCTCCAAGCGCTTGGCTGGGGGATGGAGAAGAATGACAACACACTTCACTGTTGAGCAATTCAATGCCATTTTACTGGGATTAATTATGATTGCAGGTAAGACACAATGGTCTATCCCATCATTTCAGGAAAGACATCCATAGATAATAACCTAGAAGCACTCTGACTGTATCAAGAGCAGGGTTAAGAGAAATAATTGCTCTGGCTCTATAGAACAAAAAGTATTCACTGGCAGAACTGAAGCAATTAAAAGAGAAATCTCCATGAAAAGAAGATGCACAAAACTAACAGGTAAAGACTCTCTAGTGCCTGTGGAACGCAGCAGAGCCAAATCTGAATCTTTGAAGGCAACACTAAATGGTCCTTTGAGCAGCAGCATCACTACAGGCACAAAGGGTGGAGGAGGATTTGTTAACAAGCACTACAAAGTCCAAAAGGTTATGCAGACAGCGGCTCCTAAAGAGCAAAATTGAAGTAAACAGTTGTAGCTTTCCAGGTCTGTGGCATCTTTAAAGTTTCTTGTCCAAGGCTTTGTCCCAGGGTGTAGCAGTGACAGCAGATGACCCCTCTTACGACTAATTCTGAGCTACCACAAAACAGAACAAGCAATTACCTAACTTTTTAAAATAACTATAAAACAACTGTATCCCAAATCCACAGCTTGCATATGCCTACAATCGGAATTTTCAAGGAAGGAAAGCAGTGCCCTATCTTCTACACCTCCATCCTCTACAAAGCTTTGCTGGAGCTTGTAGGGAAGTGCAGCCGAGCACATGTGAAGGTGGGTGATGAGCTGGCAGAGTACACGGAGTGCAGCACATGCTGTGTCCCTGTGTACACGGAGGGCTCAGTGTAACTGCATACATGGGAAAAACTGCAAATCCCTTTGCCAGAGTCCAACATGCTCAGCTCCTTTCAGTATCTTCCACCTCCTCCTTGACCCTCGATCTCCTCTTCCTCACAGAAGACCTAAGTCCTCTGTGCCTTCCCTCTTGTATTTTGTTTTCCTCAGCTCCCCAACAAATTAGAGTATCCCTAGATCTCTCTGTACACCCTCCATGTACCATCCAGCCTTGCACAACATCCCATTTCTTCGCTGGGAGAAGCAGCTGCCAGCAATGGCCAGCCAGCTCAGCAGCAGGAAGCCCCCAGGGAGGCTATGGGAGAACACGGGGGGAAAACACAGGGGGTTTTAGCAGAGCACCACACCAAGGGCATCCAACACCAGAGCTCTGCTACTTCAGCTATCAGCAAGCCAGCACTTCCTAGCTGCAACTTAAATTGTTGGCTCTAACTCCCCTCAACACCTCCCAAGCAGTCTGAGATGGGGTGCAGGAGATGCAGCTCCCTTCCCCACGGCTCGCTGCTGCAGCCTTCCTCCTCCCCTGCCTTGTGCTTCCTCCTTCACTACTGAGCACGACTGGAAGGCAATCTTTTTGACAAATGACTTTGTAGGACGGCGAAGTCTGAGGCTGCTGTTATTTGGTTACTCTACAGTGACAGGATGGTTTGTAGTTTTGCAGACAACTACAAGAATTAACATGGACAGATTTAGAGCCTGAATTCTGTAGAAATATCTGGCATTTTGAAAAATGCCAGAGAAACCAAGATAAATAGCAAGGTCTTTGAGCAGTAACATTACTACTATATTTCCATAAAACACGGCAGTTTTCTCCCACAGCCCTATTCACTGTATTTTAAACTAGGACAATCAAGTCCTATCGATCAAAACAGCACAGTAAAGTAGATATAAATATTCTGAACTAACAATAGGAAGTGTTAATATAGCAGTAGCTATATTCCATGTTATTTATTAATTTAACTGAAAATTAATTAGACAAAGCCTCTGACCACAGAGGAAAGATCAGATCTGTTGGGTATTTTATTATCAGCTAGATTTGATGGGTTTAAAAACTGGAAGGCATCAAGGGCTGTGAGAACCCGGATTCCTTTTCCCCTCACTGGAGGCTTCTCCCTTTGTTCCAGTAGTGTCACAGCATGCTACCTGCTCCTGCCAGAGAAGAAACAAACCCACCTATTTCTCAGGCAACAGAGAAAAGGAAGGAGAGGGGGACACAAGACAGTACATCAGGGGGTCACTGGCCTTTTTTAGATTTCAAACTTCCTTTCAAAACTCTGTTCTGTCCTTGTTCCAGTGTTCCCCAACATGAAGCCAGATCACCTGAATCCCCACGTAAATTGTAAAACACTTCCCTCGCATCCTTGCAGACACTGTCCTTTTCTCAGGGCAAAGCAGCACAGTTTAAACAGTCTGTACCCCATACATCACACACCTTATTTTTCTTTCAGTATCTGATGCAACTGAATTGCAAGGCAATCTTCAACAGCAGTAGTGACCTTTCATATGCTTTTATGGATGGGCAAATTTATTTTCTAAAAATAGATTCAATTACCGGAATACGTATTTATTTCAACACAGCATACCTTCCCTCCTTCTCAGCTGTATTGTAGAATTATGTCAAGCTTTAGCTGTAAAAATAAAGTGAAGCCCTTCTCCCTCACAAGACGATGATGATGCTACGAAATGGCGTAAATAAAATATGCACTATGATCAGCTGAGGAGGAACATGAAGTGTATAACCTATTACCACCAGACACATAACACTTCCTTCAATTCTTTCCCCAAACAGATATTCTGTAAATAGTCACCTCTCGACTTTGACTTGAAAGGGCATCATTGACTCAAATAAAATGCACATAAATATTTTAGCTGCTACAGTGAAAAGGGATTATTTATTTTAACAGTGAAATAATAAAAAGAACATTTCTCCAGTTATTTTAGTCTCTACATCTGAGAGCGGACTGTGCCTAGCTGTTCTGCTGATCCTGCTATAAAACCAGTTCCTCCTGTGACTGCATGGCTGTGTTGCAAGGCATCAGGAGAGAGAAAGAATACTAAGCTGCCACAAAAATGTTACAGAAGTGAAAAAGACAGGATCTGGGGACACAGAAAATTTATTTTTTAAACCAGTATTAAGCCTTGTGGAGTCAAGAAAACGAATGCAAATATGACCCCTCAAAGCTAACTTGTGCTCAGTCTAGGCCTAAGAGGCAGCAGAGCCCACAACTGTTTGAGCAAGCAGATGGGACACAGCCAGCAGGACCAAGGTGACCTTGGCAAGAAGAAGTCATTTGCCCCGTAAAAGGGTTTTCACAGATTATTCATTTCAACTTACAATCAAAAAAGCTTCCAAACAAATGATATCCAGAGAAATGCTACCTGCAGGGCTGCAACTACCCAGCACACGTGGGCAGAGACCTATCCATCAATAGGACATTACAGACATTCTGCAGCATAAAAAGCAACCAGAGTCATGAAAACAGATTGAAGTAATGCTCAGTACCTCTCTCGCTCAATGTTATTCTAGTATTTAATTCATTATTTTTTAGCCTACAAAACTATATGCCACCAAATCCCTTTCTGTATGTTCTTTTGAGACAGACTTTAACACACCAAAAAAAAAAGCACTTTGAATAACTGTAAAGGACATCTAGCTAGACTAAAGTAATCAGCTCTGATAATTAAATATAGTAATTTCACGAATTAAAATACTTCGACTTTACAATGAATCACAGTGAGATGCTGGTAAAGGGCGTGTGGGCAACACGCAAGCTAGGAGACTTCAGCGGCACCAAAGATGATTTCTCATCACTTCGCAACCCCCTGGAAACTAGGGATGTCTCTGGCAACAAGGGTGCTGCCAGGAACAGTAAAAACACATGACTCACCACTCAGTTAAGGTAAAGCCTCCATCCCTATCACACCATACCAGGGAAGCAGACCTACTTTATTAAGATTTCTAAGAGCAAAACATAATTAAAAATACAAAAAACCAAGGGGTAAAGTGAGGTAACAACATGTGATTCTGAAAGTAAAAATTAGGGTGGAAACTGCTGATTAGATGTCCCTGTGTCCAAAGCTTGGCTATTTGAATAGAAGGCTCCTTTGGGTTGGTTTAAGCAACTGTATAAGCACTTGTAAACAGTTTTATTTTAAAAAAAGCCTACACATGTTAAACACTGCTGAAATTATGCAGCTCCTGTGCATGTAGGTCAACCTCTTTGCTTATTATTAAATTTTTACAGCTTTCAAGAGCCAAACAAAATGTCACATATTCTATAAAAGTGTACTAGCTATTAATAAGTATAAAAAACCCAAACCTAATAAACCACTTCTGTTCATAAAGTTTATACTGAATTTAAAAAAATAAAGAAAAAAGCATTCTGCAAAGATGCTTTAGCATGGGAAGTTCCTGGATAACAAAGATCTTACCATTCATGATAAAAAGGAAGGCAGACTGGTTCAATTTTTCATGTAAGAGAAAGGTAAAAGAATAATTGGGGTGGGTTGGAATTTTTGGAGGCCTTTTGTAGCTTATATGTTTCCTGTAATCTTGGAATACTATTAAAACAATAGCATTGCTGTGGCTCACAAAAAATCAAAAAACCAGACAAAATGACATAGGTACTTAGGACAAGAAATATAGCACCTTTGCTAATTCTGAATAATGTTCAAAATATAGAAGTGCTGCGTTAAAAACTGTTCTATATTTTTCAATTTGTAATGAGTTTTTTTTTAAAGTATTTAGAAAATAGGTTAGTGCTTTTAAAATATTATATTTTTCCTGCTAATGTGCCTTTAAAAGCAATTTGGAGAGCAACTTACTGCTAACTTTTCACTGTAAGCAGAAACTGCTGAGTCCAAGCATGTATTTCCACCTGCAGCAGTAGATAAGACCATAGATTTTGCTGCTTTGCCATACATATTTCTATAAGTTTTTCCATTTAACTCTACAGAACCATGCTGTGAGCATTTTGATATATGGTGCACATACATATCTATGAGATGGTCTAAGGGAGGTTTGGAAGTAGCCTTCTCTATGTAATCCATCATCATCATTTCTTCACTGATCAGACCGGGGGGTGGGGGAAGAAAAAAAAAAAAAAATCTGTTTCAAGCAATCATTACAGATGCACAGCTGTCTAACAAACGTTTTTGCTTTAGGGAATACCACTTCATCAAAACCAAAACCTTTAGTGAGAAAGGGTTAAGTACAGCTACAGCATTGACCATGCAGTATCCTTTTTGCAAGATACAAAAATCACTGACATGATCTGCACCAAAGTTTTCAAAAGTAAAAATTCTAATTTTATATTCTTTAACATTTTTGGCTTTGAAATACAAATTAAGTACAGAAGAAAAATTAATAAAATGGTACAAATCAAAAGGCAGCATTCAAGTATGATCAAACCAGTTTTAGGCAATTTGAATCAGACCTGCTGTTTGTTCCCATTCAATTTTTTTGATTCACATTCCTTAAGATGTATTATTTGTTAGAATTCGCGATGTGGAGATCTTCCGTAAGCTGTTTCAAAAAAGCTTTATCAGCCATGCAGCAAAAAAAAACGTGACAGTGTAGAAACTTGCTTTTCTTGTGAGACCACTAAAGAAGGTCATTGAATAACTAATGGTCTATTACAACAATGAAATGAGAGACTTCAGTGGGATCTCTAATCCCTCCAGCTTTTAAAAATAAATCAAACTAAAGATGTGGAAATGGAGAAAATTTTTTTTTGAGAATGACACATTCTAACCGGAGAGAAACATACTCTCAACACCTGATAATGACAGAAGTGTCAGTGAAACAGCTCCATGTCAAGGTATTTCCCATTAAAATACAAGAAAATATGGAATTTTTGAATACACCATCACGTACTTTACCTCTGTTTATGGATAATGGTATCACTATGGCTGTTTTATTCTACATTTAAGCCTCACTGCAAAGCTTTAAGGAGCTTCCTGTTACTTTTCCCCCCTATAACAATAGCAGCAATTTCAGACAAGAGATTTCATCTCTGTGCATCCTCCCATTGTTCCAAGCAGGAGCTTGTTAGGCAAGTACCCCTTACAATGGTGATGAAAATAGCGATGAAATTGCCAGAAACCATTGCAACTACTTTCTCCACTTCCTGGATTGAGCAAAAGGTGTTCTGTATCATCTTACCTTTATGGTTTTGGTCTGGAGTCTGAGTCCATTTAAAGTGTTAATGGCTTTCTCTGCATCCTTTGGATCAATATAGTTAACGAATCCATATCCTAAACTCTGCCCTGTTGAAGCAAGAAAAAGAAAAAAGGACTCAGTATATTTTTAAGCACAGGAACAGCTTCTAAGAGTGGGAACACAATTTTCTTACACTGTTCATTTCATCCCTGCTGTCCTCTATGGTCTCTATGCCGCTCTTCACCATTACATTATCTCCTTAATACAGTGGAAGCCAGGATAAAAATTTAAGTTGCTGCTCTGAAGATCCTACTTCAAAAATAAAAAGCAGCAACCCTTCACCCTGCCTTCCCCAGGAGTTTACAGAAAAGCATGTACGAGGCTTGACAGCAGCAGAATTGTGTAAGAGTTCTGTGCCGAGTTCCTAATAAATGTAACTGGCTGACATGCCAGAGCAGTAATGAGGCCACCTCTTAACAATGGCAAAAACCACACACCTGTGATTCTCCTACTGTTTATAAACAAGTTAAGTGTTTAAAATGCAAAAATGAGGAAACAGCGTTTAGCACTGACCTTGAAGTACCTGACTGAGAAACGGGCAACCAACTTCACATCTCATTCTATTGCTCAGTGAGCAGTCAGTAAATAGGAAGAGAAAGGACAGATCAAATTGCAGCAGGACCCAAGACCGCACGAAAGCTTTCCTCCGTGTGTGAGAGGTGACAGCAAAACCAAAACTGTACAACCACTGCTGCCGTGCACTGGATAGCAGGAGCCCACTTCAGCAGCCAAAATAATTTCAACAGCTTCTGTTTTACTAGTAAGATCTACATTTGTGTCTGCAGCAGAAGACGACCTGGTTAATAACTGAGATAAGTACCATGGAGCTGGAGAGGCCGTGCTGTTAGCCCTACAGATACTCGAGCACACAGCTCAGGGACAGAGCCACTGTCTGTGATGGGCAGCAAGAACTCGTACCAGAGATCCGTTTCCCAATTCCCAAGCAGCAGTTTTGCTGCATTAATAGAACTGATGCTACATGACCGACAGCCACATTCAGATACCTTCAAGCCCAATTTCAAGAATAAGCAAGCCCAAACAAGCAGGTGGGCTGTCCTGTATTTCAACCATGCTCCTCATACAGCCTTCATTGCATCTGGAGAAGAGCAAGCCAAAAGACAACCTGCCTCTGGGCACTGACGCGCTCCTGCTCACGGGCAGCAAGAAAGGAAACCTGTGAAAATCCTTCCCGACGAGAAGAACAGCACTTGTGGAAGAAGGTTTCTATCCACAGGAGCAGCACACAGCACCCCAGCTCCTGCTCACCAGGAGCAAGTGAGGGTTGGAAAAGCAGCTGCACATCAAGTGTCTTGATGTACCCCGGAGGCACAGATCCTGCCTCCCAAGCACAAAGCTTTGTTTCTTTGTCTCCTGGACTACAAAAAAGCATCTGTGTGTTTCTCAAAGTCAGACGCCACCAAAAATACAGCATTTGCTGTAACACAAATACAGGGAGTGCTTTCTGTCTTACAAAATCACATCAAAGCAGTAAAAGCTGCTAACTATGCGATGGAAGACCTTCAAAATCCATGGAAACACCACAGTTCATGCCTAAAATGCCCACATGCAGGCGTAAGGATAAGAAATGGCTGTTTTAACCTACCATCCATCTGGGGAACAATTCCATCCAATCACTTTAACTTCAGAAAAAAAGTACAAAAACATATTCAGTCTTCATGAAAATCTGAATTAATATCAACAAAAATATTCCTACCCAAGTTACACAACATTAACCAAGAACGAGCTGAAGTCTGACCGAGCGCAAAGCCTGAAGCAGAAACACTGTAAAGACACTTTCCATCCCATGCCTTCCTCTTCTTGCCTGCCTCTTTATATAGCCCCAATCCCTGTGACTCTAAACACATGAAATCATTACAATGTTTAGTCCTAAACAGTCCTAGGCAGAAGGAAGCCATTCTCTAGGAAATGAATCTCTTTTTAGAAGAAGTTCCTTTTCTCATTAACCATCTATTGACATTAAGAGGTACACAGATAACAGCCGTGCCTGACGCAAGGCCCTGGGATTTATGTCGGTATCTGAACACAGGCTTCTGTGTCCAGCCACTGTTCTTCTCAAGGCACATGGACTGACCACCTCTATAATGTATAGAATGATCTTTAATAATCTCTCATAGGAAGATTCCTGTAAACACTTATGCACAGAAAAGACCATGGATAACAAACCTACAGACAATAGCTGTAGGAAAGGAAAAATGGCAATAGAAGAAGGACAAGAAAATTTCACACAGACCATTAACTCCTTTCCTTCAAGTTCTCCAGTAACATTATTCAGGTTATTTAGACATCATAATCTAATTCTAACAACTGGAACCAAATATTTTCTCCAAGGTATCAACAAGAACAAAGCTGTTTACATGCCTGTCTGCAGAACCTGGCTTTAAGGAAACAATTGCACTGTCCTAAAATTTTGCTCAGGGCAACAGCGACACCGAAGCATGATTTCTTCTTGTTAGTATATACTCCCGAACATCATGGAATACATAAAACTTGTAATAGAATTTAAGGACTGTTACTCATAAGCTATTGGTTCTCATTTCATATTGGCTACATTAACTGCTGTGTTGGCTGTATTATATTCTCACAAAAAAAGGATGGGTCTGCTCAGCATTTTGAGCACTGGATTTCTGCTAATTCAAGAAAAAATCCTTTTATTTTAAAACTACCTCAAACCACACACTTTGCAGCCCATCAATCTCAGCATAGTTGTTTCAATCACTTGGTAGCAGTGAAGTTGAAGGGAGAAAAACCTCTGAGCTAGGAACTTGCTACTTCAGGGGTATATTTTATTGTTTTTTATTTTCAAGCATCTCCTCTAAATAACACCCCTTAATGGAGACAGTCGCAACCCACTGCTGCAATGTTTAAAAAAAGAAACTAAAATAAGCCCAGCAAAAAAATAATTTGTGAAAAGCTTTACAACCGCTGGCAGACATCATAAAGTTTTAGTGTTAAACATTTACAGCTAAGACACCAAAAAATTATATATCCAGCTAAAAAATATTATTTTCAAATTGCTCTCAAGAGCAATACACCTTATGTCAGACAAACCAGACTCTAGATATGGAAGAACTAAAAATTGTTAGTGGTAGAGAAAGAAGAGAGGGACTTATTCCAGAATATGGTGAAGCAGTGTGAACTTTTCTCCTCTCATCATGTGCTCTTATTGCATGTACTCAAAAAGGGTAACATTTCTTTGGACGCAATCTGGCAGCATGAAGCAAGCAGCTGGACCTCTCAGTGGGATCCCACACAGACACTGAAGTTCATTCCCATGCTACACTTCCCAGGAACAGCACTGTAAATAGTAAATATTTTCTGTGATTTGGAATCCAATAGTTCATCACATGCTGCGATACAGTAGGGCAGGCAAGAGGTATTTCTAAATTATCTTAAAAGAACACCTTGTTATATCACTACTACCGTTGCTCTTTCTGAATGTTTTATCTAGCTTGCAGGAAATTCATACTGGACCTCCTATGATCTGGTAAAAAATAGGTCCAAAAAATGAACAATAACAGGGTTAAATTTATCAAGGACTTAACAGTCTTAAAATAAAAAAACCCCACAACAAAAACAACACATGCAAAGCCAAGCCCAAGCTCTACATACTTTGTTTTAGAAGGTTCTATTTCAGAGCTGAAAAGTCACCAAGATGAAAACAAACCACAAGAACGAATATGGCGAAAATCAATATACCCTCTTTATAGTACTTATCCATACATCCAAAAACCTGCAACTATGGTAAGGGCAGTGACAGTTAGAGACCTGTACCTGCCTTTACTTCCTTTCTAAGCCAGTCTGCTTCAGCCAATTCCATATTTAAATGATAAAATGAAAACAGATAGACACGAAAATAAGTTCATACAGAAAAATTATATGAAACAAAAACCTCAGAAAAAAAATCACTGGCTAGTAAAGGTCAGAATAACAAAAGTTTTTTTTTTAGAGTATAGAAAAAAAGATCGTTTAACACTCAGGCTGACTTATCAGCAGATAGTAGTGGTAACCATATAGAAAAGACAGATGTACAGCTGAAGAAGCTATATGAAGTACTAACTAGAAACCCAGGTGGATGCTGAACAGGAGCTCCTAAAATTACATGTTTAAATGAGAAGATCTGAATTACTTGCACAGAACAGGCTCCAAAAAAGGGGCCAAATGGCTCTCCTGTGATTGTCAGTAATTCTTACAGCACTGAACACATTCCAGGAGCCTGGAGGAAAGAATTTTGCACTGAAATTCAAAAAGAGAGGACTGGATGACCCACGTAATTACAGGTCCATCAGTCTAATGTTGAGCAAGGCAAAATTACAGAATATTTGATACTGGACTCTGATAATAAAGAATTAGAGAGGGGTAATAAAATTAATGTCAATCAAATTAGGTCTATGGAAAATAGATTCTGTCAAACTAAACTGACATCCTTCTTGATGAGATTACAAGTTTGAATTATAAATTTTTAGAATGTCAATTTAATAGCATTGATATACACGGTCTTCTGTAAAGCACTTGATTTGGCAGTGCTTATTAATTGACTAAAACAAAATTAGCATGGCACACATTAAATGGATTAAAAAAAATAATCAGCCAACAGATCTCTTATTGGGAATTGTGAATAGGAAATCAGCAGAAATGCATTCCTACAGGTCTCTCAGGAAACAGATCTTGGCCATAAACTATTTATTTCCATCCACGAGTGGAAAAAACCAAACTCCTTGCTCCTGAAGATCGACTGCTGAAGTACAGGATGAGAGGATAAGGACAAAGAGGACAGAGTGAAGGTGCAAAACAATTTAAGCTCCTCAGTAAACTACAAATACGTACTTTTAGATAGCACAAACCCAAGATTACATCCCAACAGACCAAGTTAATGTAGCATAGTTTCCAAATGGGAAATGAAGGACTTGGGTACATGGCAATGGATAATCAGCCACATTGAGCCTGCAATGCTGCAAACAAGGGTTAAAGCAATTCTTCTTGGCATAAAAGCCACACATTAGAAAAAAGAAAGAAAAATCACTGCTTCTGATCTGGCTGTGCGCTTCGCTGCTAAAACCCCGTACCCAGTCCAGATGTGCATGCTTCAAGAAAGATACCAATGCCTTTGCAATGGTGCTATGAGAAAAGACTACAGTACTTAAAAACTCTTTCAACTAAAAGATGGGGGTCAAACTGTCTCCCTCATCCAAAAATTTTAAGTTGAATCGTAGCAGTACTATATTAGTATTCATTGAATTGAATGATTTGGCTTTTTCTTAACATCTGTCCAGGAGTTAAGTATTCCAAGTCCCATGGCTGTTGAAACAATAGAACCAGGCTAGAAAAAAAGCAAATGTTTTCATTAGGAAGGCATTTGTTCTGTTTTTGACGCTGAAGGTAACAGATTATTTTAACTACCTACCAACCATTTTGTCAGCTCTTCTGCCACTGCAAATTCTAAAAGTTCCCATATTTTTTTCTGAAAGCTACGCTCTAGCTCAAGTAGGAAATAATCCACAGAAGGTTTTGGCAAGATGTGTTAAGTGCTCAATAATCTCTTCCACTCAAGCTCTACAAATACACTGTTCCTGCTGGTTGTTCTCCACATAGCTCCTACCGCAATCATTCCCACATGGAAAGTAGAAGTAAACTGCTTTCTCAGACAAGTTTGAAGTCTTCCTATTGCTGGAAACTATTCTAAAAGCAACTTAAAGAAGAGTACAACTTCGACTTGCTCACCTGTGACAGGCTAAGCTAAAGTTTTCAAGTATCTTTCTTTCTTGAAAATACATTACTCTGGAATGCAAAGTCACACTGAAGGACTACAGTCCTCATTATAAACAGTCATGCATGAAAACAAGAACAGAATGGGACAGTAACAATGCAGATTGCCTTAAATTGTGGTTTTGTTGTCCCTTTCCCAAATGTAAAACCTAATTAAAGCTGCCCGCCTGACAGCCATAACATGAACACCAGCAAGCGCCGATGCTTTTCTCTGAAACAATCCCTTCCTTCAGAAGTAGGCCACGTCTGACAGCTCATCTCATATTAGCCAGGCAGAAGCCGTCAGACAGTAACAGCCTTCACTTGCTCTGGATTTGGGACCAAAAGATAAAGTAACGCCATGAATTCTCTGAGTCTCCTGGCTCCAATTTTTGCCAGTTCCAACCTCAGCAAACACTTAGAGAAGCTGGTGCCAGGGTGAGCTTCTCTATCAAAGCAGCTGAGCTCAACTTGTCCACCTGTGACTCTTCCAAACAGATCTGCACATGCTCTTCAACCCTCCCTGATGATTTTCATAAAGTAAGGAAGTTCCTAATAAATACCACCTAAGAATGGCTGGCAAGAAAAGCAGTAAGAAAAGAGAGATGGGCAAGAGAAAGAGTTGCCACGCTTTCCGTCTTCTAAATAATAGTAACAGAAGAGACTTACTGACTTTCAAGGTAAGCCCTGCTCCAGCTGGTAGGCCCATTTCAGAGCACAGCCCTTTATAACCTCCAAACCATTTCAGAAGCATCTTAAACACACTCCTGGAAGGACAAATAATGACAGCAACTCATGAAAAGCCATGTGAAGTAGGGGCTTTTGGAAAAGGTTACATAAATACTCTTGAGAAGACACATTCAAAATGTACAAAAAGGGTCAAGTGAACTGCCTACTTCATTTTTTTTGTTGTTTCTGTGAACAGTTACCAACAAATAGAGCTGTTTACCTAAAAAAGGAAGCAAGCTATGGAGAAAAGATTCAGATCAAGGGAAAATGAGATCTTATGAGACCAGTTCAAACCCTACTCCCTGTCTGATGCTTTTGTATACCATTAACATCAGTCTCATTCATCTTCCACCCCTTTATCAAGGAGAAGCACCTGCTCTCACTGCAGTAATGCACACTGCGGTCACAGGAGAGGCAAACCGGGAGGAAAGCAGCTTCTGCACATTGTGCTCCCAGGACCGAAACAATTACACTAAGGCTGTCACTGTCACAATTAACTGTAATCCAAGTATGAAGGCAAAATTCATGCCCAGTGCAGTTCTACCACTCCATACATTTAGTCTATAGCTTATTTAGAATATAGACTTGTTATATTCGTACAGAAAACGATATAAATGTTGCCCACGAATAACAAAAACTACAATATAACTACCCCTTTTGCAACAATTCAAGGAAAAATTTGTAGTCTTTTTTTGAAGGAAGAATGAGAGAAGGATGAACAGTAAATAGCTCAGGTTTTGCCTTTTGCAGGAAGGTAACCAGGTACAAGTTTTATTTGAGAATCTTCCAAACTACTGTATTCTGGGTGTGCTTGTTCTTTTTGAGACAATCCCCGTTCTAGACAAAAGTCAGTTGTTTAAATGCAACCCAATTTTAGAACCCCATATACGCTTTGATGCAATAGTGCGCCTACAACTAAGGAGCACAATTCATCCTTGGTTAAAAACAACCATCAGCAAAATTTGCATGTCAGTAGACTTCTCCTAAGTTCCTACCCAAAAGGAATGCCAGGTTCCAGACTCACACTGATATCCTTAGAACAGATCCCCTCCTAAAAAACATGTTTGTTGTTTCATTATGAATAAATAAGCGAATCTAACACCAAACCTCGGGGAAAATGCCTCTGGGTTCCACAAGCTAAAGCCTCGCTCTAGCTAGAGCACCTACAAAGGCATACATACTGACAAACCTGCTCAGATGGGACAAGATTCCTCGAGCAAACTGCTCATCAGAGCCCTGATCCCCAAATAGCAAAGGCTGGGTCCTCCCTATAGGAAGTCTGCAGGGAGAAAACTCCTATCCCTGCCTTATCCCTGGCAATGCCAGAGCGGTTCAGATAAAGGCTCATCCGTGCAGGTGACAAGGCCTTTTTGGGGTGCTCGGCAAGAGTCATGAGTTGCACAATGAGCTCCTATGGGAGCTCTGTGCATGTAGGATTTAATAAACTCCAGACCAAGTGGAAGGGTCTTCTCTGCACCAGGCCTTCGCCAACAGAGATGCTGCTGCGTGATTAAAAATATCCCCCAAAGGAAGCCCTTGCAAACAGCATGCTACATCCCACGTAAAACTCTCCCTTGGGGAGAGGGTAAGAGAGGGAAAAAGAACCAGACATACAGACACCACTCAGTTTTAATATCTGAATGGGAAGTGCCAGATACCATGACAACAAGCCTAGAAAAATATACAGGGAAAAAACCACCCAACATTGCCCAAAATGTGAAAGAAATCCTATAAACGTACATAAAGCAATCAAATTATTAGTGCTACTGAGGTAACTGTGACCCTTGACCCTCTGCACCTGTTTGGAAGAGAACTACCAGGTCCTGACAAAAACAAAACAAGACCCCTAAACCACAATTTTAAGCACCCCATGACAGAAAGCAGTATCATTCAACCAGCACCTCACTGGGGTAGAAAGCTTGACTTTGCCAGGCAGTGCCGGAGGAAGTCACATGAGTTTTGTCCTCCTCTGTAATTCTGACAAATCCCTTAATGCAAGATGGTGTACTTTAACGTCTTGATTTTCAGACACACCAAAGCAGTAGCAATTCAGGTAAATTAAATATCAATTGACAGCAGCTACTATCCCTCAAAATTAGACAGCAATGATTGCCATTCTGGAACAGCCCCACACATCCACCCAGAAAAGAGAACAAGGTGCAGTGTGCTGAGAGCCTGCTGCTGCCCTGCACCACTAGAACCTTCTGAAAACCCTACTCCCACAGAAATTTCAAGAGAGCTTTCAAAAACATGCAATTACTCCATTTTAAACTTGACCATATCAGCAATATAAAAGGTGCCTGCTCTTGCAGACAGCACCCTACAGTCTCTTAAAGGCTTCCAGCATTTCAGATGTTCTGCATCTCACCTGAAACAAGACTTTGCTCTTACCTGCATACTATACAGTTTTAATAAAATCAGCTGTGTAATTACTGTACTTGAGGACATGGACTAATCTGCATGTAAAGCTTAAGTGGTAGTTGGAGACAGATGCTGCTGACTTGGCTGGAGTCTTCTGCGGTTCCCATTACCGTAGCATGGAAGCACTTTATCTCTGTAACGCACCTTTCCTCACAAACACCACTGAGGAAAGCACTTCTATTTTTATTTTGGAGAAGACAAACCAAAAGGCATCAAGATTTCCAAGGTGAACTTGAACAGAGTAACAGTCAACAACACAGGGATCTAACTGCGTATCTTCCACCCGAAGACAGTAACCTTATTATTGGATCATTGTGAGTTCTGCTGGGCTGGAAATAGCTTGTAAACAACATGCACGTTTCATGCTGCAGATTATCCTCCTTTTCTTTGTTTTCCTGCTTTTATCAAGTTTAAGTGTGAAACTGGATTTTAAGCATGCTGTGCTCATGCTACTGCAAGGTACTGATTAAGTGTATTTCCAGAATCTACTGCTCCTGACATATGTAAGACAGAGTTCCCTCTCTGAACAAATATTTGGATATCCCCCCTTCCCAGATGACATCTCTTGCTTCCCTTTTCATCTTCTACTCCCGTTTCCTTCAAGGAGCACACAGCCTCTGAATTAGCAGCTGTTCAGAGAAGAGCAAGGCTGCACTCCTCCCCGCTTTGTCCCAGAACAGAATAGGGACTGTACTATAAAAAAACCAGTGTTCTGGGGACTGCCATGAATGGACAAGAAACAGCCATGACTTGTCTATCCCAAAGAGCAAATTCAATGCTGAAGAAGAGACAATTTAAGCACAAGAATGCAGACATTAGAAATAAACAGGCAAAGTTAAAACAATATTCAGTAAGAAAGAGAAAACAAATAGACCCAGGAAAAAAGAAAAAAGGCTACATTTGCACATGAAAAGTGGTAAGAAGCAGTGTGGAAAGAAATCCGCAACAGGAATTAAAGAAGTCACTGCATTATATAAAGCATGCAGTACACGACAGGAGGCTGTTCACATCCCGAATAGGTGATGTCACATCATGGAGAAGGGATACAGCATCGCTGGACCACTGGTACATAAAGAACAGTAAGGACTGCACTCAACGATAACAAGAAATTACTTGGCAGTTAAGGAAAGCAACAAACTGAAAGCAAATTTCAGCAACATTCATGTTTTTAAAGCAAGAATGACTTAAGGCTTGAGCATGACTTAAGATACCCAATTAGAAGCGTCCGTGTTATAACATTAAAATACGCTACCCTTTGGTGAAATTGTGACTAAGAGGAGATGCAAAAGCCTATATACTTCAAGTGTCTAGAGATTGACTGCAGATGAAATAATAATGTGCTATAGTTACTCATAAATGAAATCCCAACATGGTAAAAAAATTACATGCTCTGAAAACAAAGAGAAGAGGCACTCCAGTATGAAACAGTGGGTCACGGAAGAAGTAAATGCTTCATTACAGCAGACTTATCTTCCCCTTCCTGCATCCCATCCCAAATAGTGGTGTTTCTAAAATTTAGATGAAAGGCAACTAAAAAAAAATAGTATTGAACAGTGGAGCAGAAACTGAAAGCAAACCAAACCAAAGGCAACAGTGATTTTTTTTTCCCCACCAGTCAGGCTTCAATCAAAAGGAAAGATCCCAGTGATCCCATACTGTACCACATGTACAATTTTGTCTAAATATACCAAACTTTTGTACGAAATTAATGCAGGCACCCAGAGTCAAAGCTTATGAGAAACCCTACTGTTCTGTAAGACGGTAGTGAGTGGTGGAGTGATGGACATAAGACAGATGGGATAGAAGCACAACAGAGCCTGCGCTGACCAAGGTTCCCACTTTCATGATGGGTCAGAACCGCACTGGCAGAGTGAAAAGTCAGTCGTGGCTTTAAGTAACATGCAACTTAGTTTACAGGAGAGAGATTTTTCTTAAAAGGCCAAGAACGTGCTTCTCTCACTGAGAGCTATGCTAGCAGAGGAGTCACGAAAGGAAAGGCACAGCTAAAATATGAAAATCCAGTACATCCCCAAGCCAGGGTGCATTTATGTGGAAACAGTGGCAGTAACACTTCTAGTTTAAATTAAATGGCAGAGGCATATAAAACTGGAGAAAAACAAGAGTTTGTTTTGCAAAACAAGAATATTAAGTAGGACTAACAATATACTGCAGCAGTAGTATCTGAAACCTGGTTGACTGCAAATTCCAAAAGCCCTGGTAATTTTGTCATTAAATGATTTAATTCAGCAACATTTAAGGTTTTGTACCTCAGCCTCTGTCAAACAACAAAACAAAAGCCACCACAACACTAAGAAATTTCACAGTAATTCTGAACAATGACTCAGAATACCTACTCCATCTCATAAACAGCCTACTAATTAAACTCTTTGAGCTCTACTAACCAGTTTTTCCAATGCACAGAGGAAAGTCATTTATTACAGACCGGAATACAAAATTTAATATTAACAACACAACCTGTGTCTGCAGCATTTTTAATCTGATCAGCAAAAACATAAATAAAACCTGCAACCTGACAGCTAAGAAGGTTAATCTGTAATAGTTAGATTTACATAGATTACTTCACACAGCATCTGCAAAGATGCTGAGAAAAGTAAAACCACTTCATCGTATCCCAAAACTGTGCTACCTATAAAAATTTTGCTATCCATCGATACTTAGACTGCAGTTACCATACTTAAATTTGCTTCAGCTTTAAGACAGAACTTCCAAGAACTTTAAAACAAGAGCAGGAATTTAATTATATTTCACATATCTACAATCTTCCTTTTAGGTACTTGCAAGTAACAGAAGTAATAAAAAAATGGCTTAAAGGAGAAAATATTATTACTTTCTTGTGTGCACTTACTACTTAGTTCTATCACTTAAATTTCTTGATAATTTTGTGGAAAATATTAGCTTGAATATGCTCCTGGATGAATTTTCTCCAGACTGGAAAGCACCTCTTTTCCTTTTAAAGGTGGCAGTTTTCACCTGTATCAGTCAACACCTTCTCCTATGATACTATCCACATGTACAGCACTGGATGTATCAGATGTGGATGTCATGAATGCAAGCCATTCTTTCCAGCTGACCACCACCAAAAACAGTGCTGGTTTTATGGTACACAACTCTTGTAAAAACACTTTTCACAATATAAACAAATATGTGATAAACAGAAGAAAGGGAAAAACTCCTGTTTTTGCTTGTTTCCAGTTTGGCAAAGTACCTAAAAATACCTAACCTGGAGCAAGTACCACAGTCCTATGAATAAATGAAATCAAGGTGAAAAAAGCAGCTACTTCAGTGTAGTAGAAAGCATAACTGGAAAAAAAACATTGTCAGTCAAGCTCTCAAGCTGTTCATGTTCAGGGTTGGGTTTCTTTCAGTTTAAGACAAAGTGGCTTGCAAAGCAGGAAAATATTTTATAAAGTAGAGAAATGGGAGAAAGATACATTAGTAAATAGAAGTGACACAGATACAGCACACAGGAGAACAGAGAAGGCTAAAAAAGGAACTGCTGGAGAATACTTCTTGTTACATGTCCTATCTTCTCATGCCCTACCTACCATCATCACAACAGGCAAAGTCAAAACACCCCCTACTTCTAACCAACAACATCCTAAGGAAGAGGAAGGTGGCCTCATTTTGTGGCTCCTAGAACACTGCAGCAAGAGGATGCTTTGTGATATCTTATTTAAGGTGCTTTAAAACACACGTGAGCACAGACAGTTACCTGTATAGGGCAGCAGGCACATTAGATCTTCTACCACAGAAACAGCAGCCCCTCTAGTACAGCAACAATTAATCATACTGGCGGTGCTGCCATTTGTTTGCTTGCAGGTGAGTATGACACAGCTTTTTGTCCATCTGCTTTTGCAACACCCCTTAAGAACCATCTAACTGAAAAAAACCAGTCTGGGCTCTTGTGAATAAAAGTAAGAAACATACTCAGTTTTTCTTCCCCTCAAGCTGATATATTCCACTGATTTAACAGATGCTGTGAGAGTCGTAAGAACAGCAGTAGTGGCTCAGAGCAGAGGTCTGCCTAGTCCAATATCCTGTCTCCAGCAGCACCTGCAAGTCTGTAACTTGCACTGGAATTCCTAGCAGGGACAAGTTGGAGCATCTGCAAAGTCAGTGATGGATTCTGCTCAAGAAGAATGGAGAACAGCGGCATATCCAAATGCCAGCAGTGAGACAGCCAAAGCAGAGCCACCAAGTAAAATCAAAGAAACATATTTGGACTTCAGTGACATGGTGCTTTCCTCCCCTTTTCTCTACTCTTTTTACAATCAAACTTGTAGCACCTGGGCAAAACGTGTCTGAACAGGCATGTAGAGATACAAAAGGGCCTGAACAAGACTCAGCCTGTACCACAAATGGTTTGAAAAGTCAGAGGCTGCAATCAGTAACTGCTCCAGGAATGAAGCAAAGGACATGGAGGAGGAGGATGCTGAAATCCAAAGACACATGCTTGTCTGCTAGCCAAGGCCAAGCATCAGAGCAACTTCCAGTAGCTGACAGATTACTGAGAAGGTTATCAGTGCTGATACTAAGCACAACTACCAGTGAGCTGCAGACAGAGGTTGTTGGACTCCCAATCCAGGCTGCATGAAAAAACTATCCTTTAGGCAGGAGAAAACAGCAGATGGTAAGAAACGCTAAGGATGTGCAGGTGTAAAAAACAGTGGTAAATCCCCTTCTCATATATTCTTGCTCATAACAACTATAAATTAACGCCTCAACAGTAATGTCAAATGAATATGAAAACCTAAGTTTCAAAGCATTGGGACTCAACCTCCAGTATTTTCTGGAAGCAAAAGGGAAGGATTTAAGGCCAAGCAAGACCTCCATGCAGTAGATATCCCCAAAACTTTGCTCTCTACAGATGGCATCTCACTTGACAGATAGAAAACAGGTTAGCTTCATCATGTAAATGGGTCCTTGCTCAAGTTAGAATACCCCCAAGAGCAAAGATCTGAAGGCTTGTGTCCAAGTGAACGGAGTCTGAAGATGTAGTTTCATCAGCACAGGGACTGCACGTAAACTGAGCTACCAGGAAACAGGAAAAAAAAATAGGGGTGCTGAGGACACAGAATCCCTTGGCCAGCAGATCCCAATATTGATCTAAAGGTCTCAGGGTGACCATTCCCAGAAGTCAAGGTGAAGATGATCTTGCAGTGATTTTTGGCCACAGAGAAAAACTCCTGCATGCTAGGAAGTCAAGTGATGGTGGATCAGCTCTACCACACAGCAGGGGCAAGAACTTCCTGGCTCACAGTCTGAGAAACAGCCACTGCAGGTAGGTCAAATAGTCACAGTCACACGTTTACTAAACACCATCTTAAAGCCAAGAAGAAACTCCTACTGCCGTGTTCGTAAAAAGCAGTCTTGTGAAGTGGAAGAGCAGGACATAGGCCACTTTCAAAGCCATTTAGACTGGTTTTACACAGGTCATTTTTGTTCTTGGACAAACAGTCTAGCAAGAGCACTAGGAAGACAGACAGAGGTGACAGCAGTAGCACAGCCATGCTGCTCACTGGTATGGCTGAAGGACACAAGGTCTTGAGTAGCAGGGAACTGATGAACGCTGGAAAATCAGCCTTGAATCCCTGAGAGATCTCTTGGTTTGCTCTCTACTGCTGCCCCAAAAGACCCTGCCTCTGCTGGAAGATAACACACTTAGTGGACATAGCTGCCAACCTCCCAGATCTTTCCTTGAACTCTTTCATTCCTTTCCTCCCCTTTCTCCTTGTCCTCTTTAGGCTAAAAGGGAAGAAAAGAAAAAGGGTTAGGGACAGAAGCTGTGCATGAGTACCGAAAGAGGGCAGAAAAAGGGAAAAAAGGATAGACAACACTGGAGGTTAAGGGTGGACTGCCATCAAAAAGAATGTTCCACTAACAGAGCTAATTCACCTGACTGTTCTTTGGTAGACAGTAATCTTCAATACAGATGATATGAAGGACGGAAAAAAGTCTCAGACTGGAAGCTCAGCAGACACTGAAAAGCCTCATAAATAACCTTGTATCTGGAAGTCACGATTTCAGAGGTGTAGGTGGCCTTGTGCTGTTCAGGAAAGCCATACTGCTAATCCTTCCTCGCTAGACTCAATGGGAAGATGATGTTATTTACTCCAACCAAGAAGTTAAAACTGAAGAACAAACAAAATATGCATTAAATGCATTTAACATACTTTGGAACAAACTCTGGATTGAAACTGCAGTTAATTAGCTTTTTCAGAACACAAGGGTCATGCCTCCTTGCTTTCTGCCTATCTGCCCCAACACTCATTTCAGTTGCTTTTTTCCAATAATCAAGAAATCAAAATTCTTTTGTTCGCCAGCACAGGCTATGCAGCAGACAACTGCACAGAGGCGATAAAGAAAATGACGGATGCAAATCTGACCATTTTCCTCAGTATTTAGCATAGACATAAAACCATACCAAACATTTTAGAAATCCAACAGTAAGACACTCACTGATATTTCTGTTTCCTCACCCACAGCACTAATGAATTTAGTTCAGATACTTAATGTAAATGCATATTTAGATACTATTTGGGGATTGTCTTGAATCTGCAGCCCTTAGAATAGGATCTGCAACACTGACATTAGCTTAATCTCTGTTCAAGAACAGAATACACTTCAGGAAACAAGAACCTATAAAAATAAAATAACTAGGCTACCAATTTAAGATCAACGTAGCCAAGGTCTTTAAAGACTTAAAAAAATTCTTGTAGATTTTAGGTTTAAAGGACTCTGAAATGTGTCTGGTTTTTCATGTGTCTTCTATTTTATTCTCTGCATGCAACTGAAGACACCAAAAATTTTAATGAAAAGTTGAAGCATGCTCTCTATTTCATCTGATTCACAAGAAGAATTTTCATTTTTCAGCTCTAAACCACATGATTTTAGACTTATGCTTTTCTAGGTACTTGACTTTCAGCTGCAGTTATACTATTCTGACCACTCTTCATGGATTTTTGACCACGCACTCAAAGAAATAACTCCCATACAAATCTCCTGTACCTGCTAAAATATGCAAACAGGTCACTTCCTAAAAAAACTAAAGCAATTCACTTAATTTGGTATAATTTTTCAGACAAAAGAACTCTAGCAGAGTACTCTGCTGCATAAATATTTTTCCTATTTCAACAAATATTGAGTCTTTTGCTTTCAAGGAAATCAAATGCAGAAAAACCATGCTGCTTCTTGCAGAGATTCCCTATATAGCTAATTTGAGGGGCACTTCTAAATATGGCCTTTAAATGCAATCAAACTGAATGCCAGAATTATAGTCACTTTGTAAATGGTAAGCACCACAGTACGTAAGTTGGTTTTTTTCCTGTTCTGAAGGATTGTGCTAATTCTCATCTACTACTGGAGCAAAGCAACTGCTGCTAACATTCAGTCTAGTCTAACAAGATCTGTACCAAATAAATGATCAGAGATCAGCGACTAGTTACCACTGCTTTACAGAGAATTACTAAAAACCCCTTCCAAGTCAACAAGGGAATAAACTACCTCTACAAGGTATTTTTCTCCTAAACCCTGTTATTAGGTGGGCTTATAGAATGAAGCTTCAGTGTTTACATACTTTCTAAAGAGTTTATAAGTCTTATCTAACATAATCCCTCCATTCTATAATCCTATCTGTTTAATGTATTTTAAGTGGGGAAAACTGCTGGAACCAGTAATATCTCAAAATGGAAGGCACTTTCAAAGCACAATCTGTGAATTGGACATCAAATGTTAAAGTAGTTTATGCTCAGATTAGACTTTCCGTCATTTCGGATCAGGTAATTTAACACTGGGTTTCACAGTAAGCTGTATTTATCTGCATATGGGTCATTTTTTCTTCCAATAGGAAATACTTGATATGCCCTTTTACAGAATTCCTACAGAAAACATATACAGAACACTGGCAGGCTTCATATGTGAAACTGTCAGGGAATAAATGTTCTATCTGCAGCTTCTAAACAGCTATGAACTATTTCCCTTGAATAAAAATAAATACTTCCCCCCCATAACAAAGCACCGCTATTTTACTAGTATCTCTGCAGCTTCCAGCCTGAGCCTTTCAAATAGACTTAACCATACAATGGTTACCTACTGTCATGAACTGTATTACCAAAAAGCCACTTTCCTGTTGTTAAATATAACCATTATTCCTGGTTTTGCTTTGTGTCTTTCCATTATGATGACCATTCAGAGTCTCCCTTCAATCCCAAAATGGGCATCACGATCCCTTGCTCACCTACCCTGATAGAGCATCAAAACCTGCCATTAAAATAGGGAAAGCTTAGCTGCTGCCCACTGCAAACCCTGGGTCAATAATAGAAGACATCTGTTTACTAAGGAAAGCTTAAGTAGTCTTTTCCTGCTGCTGCACACTTGCCAGATTCAAGAGCTTCCCTCCTGGAGAGCCATACTGGTGGGGAACATCACCGCATGTGGCTTCCTTCCCTGCTGCCTCCTCGGGTCATCACCATAGTGTGCGGTTACGGCTTCTGCTCCTGAGGATACAGAGCTTCTCCAACCACTGCTTTCAAAACAGTTATGATTCCAGATGCTGAAATTAAGGCTGCATAATTAGGCCTCAAATTTCACGAAAGTCCAAGCATATAACCTCTGAACAGCATATTCCTGACAAATACCAGTTCAGTGCCATCATTCACCAAACACGTTTGGTTAAATAAAAAATTTGGGTCTTTACAGCAGCACCTTTACAGTATGTGCTAGTACGCTGCTAAAATATTTTTTCAAGGGCAGATGATACCAACTTCACGTAGTGTGGATGTACTTCTGGTTTCTATGCATAAATGAGCATTGGACACTACTACATAGAAGATATTTTCCTGTACTCTCTCATAATGATGCATCATTTCCGACTCGGCCGTTCTGTTAGCTTTTGGTTACTGGATCGCACGGCTGAACATCCAAAGGGTGATGAATGGACAAACCATAACTTCTAGAGGGGACTACTGGTTACACAGTCAACATTTCTTTCACTCCTAACATGGGTCAAGACAGATGCTACTGGTTTAAGTCAACAGCCAGCCTGTCCTGGATTTTCACTCGGACCACCAATGCTTATATTATGCTTACAACGTCATGATTATTTCTGTACTGCAGTTCTAATCTGCGCCTGCATCAGTCCTATTATAAATACCTGAAATTAAAGATGTAAATCTTTGTGCATAATCTTAAAGGAAATGCAAATTCAAAAGGAACGGTTTAGAAACAGTGTTGCGTTTTGGGCAGAGGAGCAATGAAGTTTCCGATTATGCATGCAAAGAACATAAAATTGTACCACACAGCAGGAATAGGCAAACTGTGTCATAAGTTAAGTGATGCACAGAAATTCTGTATAATAAATATTCTGCTTTATAGTGAGCCTGGATTGTTGTAAGATGTGAAAGATTATTTGAGCTCTGAAGATTTTAGCTACTGACCATTTGAAGACTTGGAAATGTAAATTCTTGTGTAGATTACAAAACCAAAAATGTAATTCTGAAGAGCTCAAAGGCTACCAAATCCATTAAAAAAAATTAACAACAAACATCCTCTTCTCCCACCCACGAACTACGTCAACAAGGACAACTCACTTGGCCAGCAGGAATTAGCGTCTCTGACGGACACTACACTGACTGGATCTTTTGTTATCAAACACAGGACAAAACAAGTTCAGCATTTCTTCCCTCAAATTGCTGATGAATTCAAGTCCTCTCCTTTCCAAAGCCAGGAAGGCATTTATCACTAGCTTTCTTTAGACAAAATAAGAAATAAAGAGCATCTGCAACACTATATAGCTTAGTGTCACTTGCAAGCACTGAGCCTCGCATCCATCTGAAGCCGTAGGCTTCCTCTGAAGTCCCCTCCCTTGATCCAACACTGCTCTAAAATGTTTATGCCAATTAGGTTTTTTTTAACTCAAGTTCCTTCTCATTTTTTGAGAGCAGCTGATTAAACCTGAACAACTGGGTTGTTGGACGAAATATGCTGTAGCTATGAAATGGTACAGCAGGGACCAGTTTCACTGTTAATTTAAAATGCTAGAATTAATTAGGTAGTGTAAATGAAGAATTTAATAAGCACACTTTACAACCACAAGTTCTGCTTTTATTAAACAGTGCTGCCAAATGAAGGGAGCTATCTTCAGTCTGTTTTTCCTTGTCTCATTCCCTTAAAATCTCCGCAATGAAAAAAACATTTTTTCTATTGCAACCCCTCCCCCATAATTAAAATGTATGCCCGACTTCCATCTCCTCTTTCAAGTCATTAGCATCTTTTAAAAATGCTACTGTATATCCTGCCTGTTCTGAGAAGCTACCAAACAAAACCGAAGTTTACAATTTTGGTTTTGAATACCAAATTAAAGGCTGTCTTAGAAGCTGTCATTCCTATTCAACTCAGAACGGTGTACTACCAAATTAGCATATTTTTTTAGTAAAGGAATACGCTTGTTTAAACATGTGTCTTTCCAAAGCGAGGGGTAACATCACGAATCAATTTTCTTAAAAAACCCTACTACTGTTTTAAGACTGCAAAGACTTGGAGCAGATGATTATTCTTGACATACATTGTTTAAACCATTTTAAAATGAATAAAAAGAGTTCAGATCATAGATTCTCTCCAAGGGATCCTATATGTTTAACAGACTTTGTTTAGCTTTGAACTCCTTGAAAAAGAAAGTATTTTGGGAGCCTAAATATTATTTCATAAGATCTGTGCAATTCTTAAAAGGACAGAGGAAATCAAATCTTTTACATGAACCGACACAATCCTACCTAGCCTCAGAAATACATTTGAGATTTTCTAATATGGTTTTGCCAGGGTAACTATTTAATGATGATGACTTGGTTTATGTCTTTTTATTTTTCTTGAAACAACCTCTCTGCACCCAACTCTTTATTCTCCCTTTCCATGATATACCCAATATTGTATGTTAGCGAAGAGACAAACTTACTAGCTATGAAGACAACACATTTTTAATGGAAAGAGCTCCAGCACTTGTTTAGAGGCATACTACAACAGCACACGCTTAGCTAAGCTTTATTAAACAAAATTGAGCAAAACCAATAAAAATTCCAAAAGCAGACAAAACCTAAGTTGTTTCAGATGTTCACACACTCAGCAAAAACAGCTCAAGAATTTACCACTTCTGCAACACAACTTGCACTGTCAAAAACTCCACATAGTTTTTTTTTTTTTATAAGAAAAAAAAACGAGAGAACCCCTGAGAAGCCTGTAATTCCTCTAACAACCTACTGGCACAATTTCAGCCCTGCCAAAACAAAAATGCAGAAAGCCTAATAAAGAACACACTTACGTGACAACCTGGAAGATGAGCTGGGTATCACCTCAGTGCATTTTTTTTTTTTTCTCTTTTACTCTCCATGTTCTAAGAACCTTTAAAGAAATGGACTGCTTCTGGCAGAGCACTGAATTTGATTTACTAACTCTCAATTCAATGTGAGGAACAAAAACGCACCCTAAAACGCAGTGATGTTGCACAACGCCTTGATAACAGGCCTGAAAACCTTGGCAGATTTAATTCTGTCTTCAAAAATCACACATAGCCTTTGGAGGACAATTCTTTTTTGTGATTTTGGTTTTTTTGTACTTGTATCACACTTTTTAAAACAACATGTAGGCTCCTCAATCACTTAGGGGTGATGTACTCAAAGGATCTGTGTACGTTTCAAAAAAAGAACGATTCCTTACAAGTATTTTATTTATAAAGATTTATGCACTTTGTATGGAAAGAAAAAGCATAGGCAAAGAACTACCCAAGAACATGTCAGAAGATCATATAGCAAATTTCTCACATCTTCAAATACAGAGACAAAAGCCTGGAGATGGAGTGAAACAAAAAGAATACTGTTCCTAGCCGATGAAGTAATGGCTCTGTCTAAAGACAGCCAATTCTCCATGAAAACAACACTGAATATCTAAAGTCTTAACATTGTATTGCACAGAAATAACCATGAATTTAAGGGATACGGGAAACTAAAAAGCTCATGAAACACAGGACCTGCCATGATAAAAATTCAAGCTAGGCACAGTAGACAACTGCAGATGAGGGTTAAGTATTCACTTTTGTCTGCAGTAACTGAATTGACACGCAATTTAATTTCTCGTATTATTTTCAGACTAAAAGAAAAACAGTTTGGAGCTAAATTAGTTGGGTGGCAGACATCAAGGGTGGTATGTCACAATGGGATACCGAGCCAGCCGTGCTTAAGAGGACTTCAGTTACTGGCATGGAATTTTTTGAGTGGGAGGTTATAAGCTATTTGGTTTTGAGTAGAGGAACGTAAAGAATAAATAAAAGTCAATTCCATTTCTCCGTCGTCTTCCTTTTAATACCCCTGAAGCTGTAGCCCAATCAGATGATATACTGAAATAGATACATCATGGTCAATGTGCTAAAGAAAGTGCTGCTGGACAATACTTCTGAGGACTTGAGCTGCCCTGCAGCTACTGCCATTTGTTATGTGCCTTGCGTTCAACCAGAACATTGCTATATGTCAGGAAGTAAATAGAAAAGAAGCATTGCATGTTTAAAAAGCACTAAGCAGATCATCCTAATGCTGCCAATACAACGGCTGCCAGGTTGTTATGGAAGTAGGTATGAAGATTTGCATTTTAATTCCTCATCTTTACATGGTGCCTCTTTCCACAGAGCATACACCCAAGCTGCCAGGAGTGCATCCGAGAGGAAACAGCTCCTTTTCTGGAACTCTTTCCTTCCCAAGGCTGCTGCTCTCTGTGCTAAACATAACAGCATGGGTGATGCCCTAAACACCAGTGAAATTTCAGCTGTTTGCCACCTATGGTGTGAGTAGACACACAACCTATAAAACTAACCTATAAAGCAAGCTATAAAAGCTGATAGTTCATCCCATCATCTTGTGCATCAGTGAACTCCTGGCTGCAGCAGAAGGATACAGAGCAGGCTAGGTGCATCTGTACCCATCTGCACCTCCTCTGGCAATAGCAAGGACATCTCTTTCCTTTTTGAGGTAGTTAACTGCAATAGGAGACTTTTCTTACTCTGAAGGCACCTACCAATGAGTGCTGCTTTATGCAGAAAAGGAACATGGCAAATGAAAATGTTTTCAGGGAACAGAGCTCATTAACCAATATTTAGAAGTGACTGAATGAAACAGAGCAGTGGCTCCCAACTACAGACCACTCCTGTTCCAGAACGCCATGGTAAAAAAGCTGTGATGGACATGCAGAACCATCTTTACAGTGTTGTCATGCAAGAAATTTAGGTTCAGTGTGCATTACTGGAAACTAAATGTTTACCATGTTAAGAGGTCTACGCCAGACTTTCCAGTATTCTCTGTGCTAACCATCTGCAATATAAGCCCTGAGGTTTTGCTGACCCCAAATATCAACTGACCTTGATGCACATTAAGTCAAACAACACAAAGCCCTTACCTGTAATTTTGTCTCTCACAAGCTTGCAGGATTCAATTTCACCAATGCTCCCAAAGAGACTCCTGAACTCCTCCTGGGTCATGTTCTGGGGTAAATAGTTGACTATGAGGTTGGTTTTGCTGTCATCTGTAGCAGCCCCTGTCTGCATGGGGGAAGGGCAGTTTCTACTGTTGCTGGAGGGTCCATTGGTTGTATTGGAAGTAGGGCCATTTGACACCTGAGGCTCCATGGTGCTAATTATCTACATCAAAATAAGAGAAGGAGAAAAAAAAACCCTTAAGTTTCATAGATACAATAGCTATTTTTAAAGATACTTACAAACGAATGAGTAGGTAGCATTCATGGCCAATTTAGATACTTCAACAAAAAAAACCCGGCTTGATTCCTCTGTTATTGTTGCAAAGTAGGTCATGCTAGTCTTTGGCTGTGAGCATGTACTAAGATGCAGTTAAAAAACCTTCTTTTTTGTTAATGCGAAGCTGATTTCTGCTTTCATCACGCAGCCATTTTCACAAATGTAAATTTAAACCACATAAATTTAATTATAATTTAAGGTAATAATCATAATTAAAATTATAGTTCCATTAAATCAGATGAAGTAAGTGTATGGCTCTATATGAAAAGGTAAAATATTTTACCTATTTAATAACTGTATCACAGAGTGCAATGACAACAACATTAACCAGGCACAGTCAATCTGCAGTGTGTCGTCATTCAGATTGCCTTCAATTAATAAACTCAGTGTCCCAAGACATACCATTTACTGGTTCCTGGGATGACCTATATTCTCCAGTTATATTTTTCACTAACTAACTGACGCCTCTTTAAATAATAAAGCCCTAGATTTGCAATCTTCAGAGATACAAAAGGTCTTCAGATATTTACTGGAATCAAAAAGGTTTAATCAGAGAAAGGCTTAACAGGCACAGGTGCTGCCTGGAATTTTAACAAGCACATCTATCTTGAAATGTGAAACTCCAATTTCTCACAGAAGAGACTTAAATAGACCTTTCCAAAAAAATGACAAATAAGAACCCAGCTTAGCGAAGTGTGTGTGGGACAGTAGCCCCATTGTCACCAGTGCCACCGGTCACGTGAATAAAGCTGCCTGCATGTTTATCTGCAGGCTGAGGACTGAAGAATGCAAGTTTTCATCCGAAAACTGCACAGGCAGGCAACGGATGCAGAAAAACCTGGGTATTTCAAGCCTTTTCTATATAGGTATTTGTCTCTACTATGACTTCCACCCTGTCTTCACTGTCACAAGTGCCAAGAAAGGAAGGACATCATCTCAGTCTCAAATCTGGATAAATTAAAGCAGTGCAAACAGTGGCTTTTGCCTTCTTGTGAAGTTTGCAATGTGCAGCTTCACTGGTATCTCTTATCAGACAGCATCCCTCAGATGGGCTCAGCCTCCCCCATCAAAGACTCAGCTGATGCTGCCCCAGGCCAGAGACTCCCCTGCCCAGGGCCAGGGCCAAGCACAAGGAGAACTGAGGGCTAAGACACTACACACTCCAAACCCTGTGCTCATCCCATCCTGTAATTATTATAATTACTCAAGACTTAATTCACTTTCTTTTTTAAAATCCAGGGAAGTACATGTTGTGACAAGTTAGGGCTGTAATTCAGGAGGGTGGGGGATACACCAAAAAAGGAAGGGTGTCTATTCTAAGATTAACTGCACGAGGGTGGCTCAGACTCTAAGTAGGTTATACTCTGGTCAAATCTATTTTTATTTATCTTTTTTTAATTGAAATCCTTCAGTGTTAGTTTAATGCCTCATTTAGGAAATAACCCTTTTTTATCAATGGAAATAAGTTTTGAATTACTATTATTTTGTATTATGAAGCCCAGGAATAGCTACCTGGTTGAACAATTTTTTAATAAAATGAAGCCTTGCCACACTGTGCTTAACAGGAAGGCCTTAAACCACAGCAGAAGCATTTTGAAAATACACTCCACAAAAATAGTAACTTCTTGAAAGAAACTGATACACCCAAACCAGAACTCCCCTGCCAATCTTGCCAGCCACATGGCACCAAGCACTGACATCCTCTGTCAGGCTGCGCCAGCCCCATACACCCTTCAGGACTTCCCCTATTACCTACCATCAGCCATACTGCCTTTTTTTTCAAATCTGATTTCATACATGCATGTACTCACACACATTACTAAATGCTTCAGATGCTGCTAAGTCTGTTTAGGTCGGGATTCCAGCTGGAAGATCATCCTTTGATCTCTGCACCTCCATGACCCCACAGCAGACATCCACCCCAACACTAAGCTTTGCTAACAGGCTGCTGTGGGGTTGGGGTTTTGCACCTCAAGGTACCATGCTCCAGCTGAGCAGGGTGTGCTCATCTACACTGTATCCACACAAATTCCATTAAAACTTGGGGGGAAATTTCCATTCTGACGATAAGACAGTCAGAAGATGAGCAAAGCAGCTGATGTGGTTAAATGCAGCCTTCTGTGTGCATTTAAATCATCTGACCATATCCTTTCCAACATAAAAACCTAAACTGCAATTTTAGGGACTGATCCTGTCCTTCTAAAGCCGAGAGGAGCACCACACCACTGGTTTCAGTTACAGCAGAAGCAGGGCTTCAGCACAATGCACTGAGGAAGGTACATCATCTATTATTAGCAACAGACACAAAAGCTATCTATAGTTCCCCATGATAAACAATAACCCTGGATCTTACAAAAATCTGTGAAAGAAAAAATTAGAAGCAGGCTGTTGTCCTACTTATGCATTTTGCAAACTCTTTTTAGTTACATTTCCAGCATGCTTACCTTTCACACCAAGCAGATAAACTCAATTCAGCTCAGATATTTAACACATTCAGAACATTAAGAGTATGCTGCACTGTAAAAATCTGTTCTTCAGCAAGTACATTTCCTCATAATACTTGATGAAAATATCTTGGCATAAACTAATGTTGCACCAGGTGCCAGGTTTTCTTCCTAGTTACTCACTCAACTCTAATTAGTTTTTCCTGATTTTTCAATAGTAGAAAGGAAAATCAAGGCACTTATTTGCCCTTCAAATTATTGTCAAGTTGTAGGTTACCGAAAATCAATTTGCTATGAAAAAAATGAGATAACAGATAGAGAGAAATGCTGACAAAGTATTAAAAATGTTTCTGGTAAAGTATTTCAGATGTATTTTTCTACCGTGTAATTTAAAATCTCCATTTACGGAGTGATTTCTGTGCACAAGCAGTTATGTGCCAGAGCTCGCATTCCAAGTTCTGGACACAAAGAAATAATACTTATTTTAGCTGTATATACTGATTCAGGTCATTAGTAAAGGCTTAAATTATTAATGGTAATAAAAAGGTAGGTCCTTGCTCTCCTTTCCAAACTGTCCTCTCCCCTACATGTCTGAAGCTCAGAGCCACTGTTACAGAATTCAGTGTGCATGCACTGGGACATTTATTGTCATTTACTGCTTTTAATATTAGGTAGTTGATTCCATGTCAGCCAGCACATTACATAAGAGTAGCATTATTTATTCAAAGAATAGATTTCAACATGGCATTTGCTGTTTTTTCTATCCACAAAGCAAGATTTAGATTTTTAATTTAATACCTGCGTCACAATATGAACACTTCTGAAATACTGTAGTTTCCTGAGCACACATTTAACTTTTGTTGTTTTAATTACTAGTAACTTCTTTTTTTTTTCAAACACAGGAAAGTATTGGGCTGTAATTCAATGCTACAAAAATATTTAAGGAAGCTCTAAGTCTAACTTATCAAGGGCTTATCTTGATCTGAGCAAAACAAATGTGGAAAATCTGACAGTGACTTAACCCCAATGTTAATTTTTTTAGAACAGAATACAGTCTTAGCCCTTGAAGATTAGTATTACATTCTACACATGCCACGTAAAATTAGCAACATCTCTATGCTTTTGTAGACCTTCTTTGACCCAATTTAGGCAGCTACTACTGGTCCTGAAATATTACAGTGCAAACGTCATGTGTGATGACATTCACATGCTGCTGGTATAAAGAGGCTTTTTTGTTTTGGGGTGGGTTTTTTTCAGCAAAAACTTGCCAGACTCCCAATACTGCAACATCATGTTCTATATACAGGATAACAGTATCTTTGAAGAATAAACTGCACTCAGTGTTGCTAGACACTGATAAATTAGCCACCAATAATTTCGATATTCTGTATTTATACATCAAAAAATTACTATCTCCGACAATCTAAAGACTGTGATTTTGTAAGTTAGATACTTCATCTGACTGTTGCTTTTTAAAAAATGACTTTTTGGTGTACTACTTTTCTCAGTATGGTAACGTACCAGCAAAGTATTTTAGTTTGACAGATTTCACAAATAAATGCTTTGCTGCTCAGGAAGACAGCATAAGCTTTGCCAGTGTTTTGCAAAACACTGCTTACCAAAAGGCTTGGTATATCCCCTCCTACAAAAATATCAGTGATAAATATCCACTATAGCAACTCCCACATTACAAATAATGTTTCAGAAATACCTTTGGTTTATCTTCACACATTTTGCAATTAATGAAATTAATTTTCATTTATTCCTGCTAAAGTATTAGCTCCAAAAATAATCCAAAGAATACCTGTAAGTATAAACACAACTATTACAATGCTTAAACAAGCCAGAGTAACTGACATTAATCTTCAGTTATTACAGGAAATGTGACATCCATCAACCATTACAAAAGACAATTAATGAATCATTTAGAAAACTACCCACAGACTAAGACAGTCTTATCTCCCTATTGCATGCATAAGCCAATAGCCAATGGCTTGATAAATGTAAATATATACATTTTGTATTTACAGAATTTGTTCTCAGCAGTCTAAAAGAAGGTCGGCATGTTGAACTGAAAGACTGTCACACACGTACACTGAAAGGAGCTTTTATTCAGCAACAGCACCCATTCTTGCTACCTGAATTATGTATACTCCACTGCCCATATTCCACAATAAACAGAAATTAAGTCGGTATGTATAGAAAAAAAAACAGTAACCATTAAGAATCTTCAGAATAAGTGTTATTTATAGATAAAGAGAAGTGTTTTTAAACATACCACAAGGAATCTTTCCCTAAAATCAAAATCTGAAAAAAATTCTAAGAACTGGAGAATTCACGCAGACATATCCATTTTGAGGACTCGGAAGTCAAAAAAGTGATCCATGAATAATGAACTGTTCACAGCACCTAAATGCCAAGAAAAATGATCATGGTAAATTACTCCTCATGAAGAATTCATGAGGTCTAATTTTATATTATTTCTAAGTGTTCATTAATGAACAAACTCAGAACATTCTCCCATAAAAAAGAGTTTAGATAAATAATGCAAACCTCTTTATCTAAAAAAAGCTCTTTAATTAGCATTGCAAGTTGTTTGCTTTTACAAATGAAAACAAATGGTGCCATGGCAGAGGTCCCACAGCCATCTCCTGAACAACCACGACAAAAGGAGAAACAAACAAAACCCTCTCAAAGAAAATAAACGTAGATTCACAAAGTTTTTCCTTCTGGAATGAGACACAAGCTTTAATTCCCAGCATATCTGCTCTTTCAAATGGAAGTCAGCATGGTACAAGCCTGTCCCAGAAGAACTTCTCCAAAGGTGAGAAAAAACACAATTTGTAGGAGCTGTCTGACTGATCCATCCACAGCCTTCCCATCTGCTGTATGTGGATAGCCATGCCAAAGACAGAAGGTCAGTCTAAGTATGGAGTGCAACATAGAAGTATCTCCAAGACCAGGTCCCTCAGCCCCGGACCAGCAGCTACATGTCCCCACCTCACTTTCAGATGGAGCCACCACCAATGACTTTAGGGGGATTAAGCACATCTCTGCAGAATGAGGCACTGGATCATGAAGTCTTCAGGACAGATGATGCCTTCTTCCCATAGGAGTGTTTAGAGAAAACAAAATAGTGATTTTAAGTATTGATTGGTTCAAGATCACAACTCCAGCCAGAGTAAGAAGCAGGTGCACCTGAACCTCACATCCACATTATGTGGGCTTCTTTCTGAAGTGACCTTAGGAGAGGCAAAAGATGCTTTGTGCTCAGCTCCAGTACAGTTTCTTCTCTGTAACACAACTGTCAGATTTCACTGTCAATTACATTTTTATTAAAGCTTATGTACTGCACAACTAGACTTTGCTATTATTTACCTAATAAATACATCATGAGCATGAAATAAAGGAGGAAAATGAAGCTTTTGAGTAAATCTGCCTGGAGGCAAATCCAATATCCCAGAAATGAATCATTATCTAACCCTCCATATTTTGACATGCTCCCCACTCATTCACTTTTACATGCTCCATCTTTACCTTCCTTGGAGTAAAAGTCATATTTAATATTTTAAATATAGACATAGCTGGAAGTCCCAGCTCAGGAAACCAGCAGTCACTGGCTCTTGTGGCAGGGATATATTCTTCACACAATCTGTTTCAGGCTGCACTGCACTCAGGTTGAAATGGCATTCAAACATTTTCAGCAAGTTCATATTTATGGGTGCCACAGTAATTGTACTGAGCACACAAATGATCAAAATGGAGAAGACAACAAATGCATTCATTTTAAGAGGCAAGCTTCAGCTCAAACAGAGAAAATTATTTTCTTTAATAGCTAAATTTATCCTGGTCTGGTCCATTATAAGCTTTTGCGTGAATATGCTAAAACAAAACATTCTGTCCCTGATCTGCAGCGAAACGAATGCTAAGTTTATTGGCAATATTACTTGTTATCACAGCAGTGCCTGAAGATACCAGTACCAAGTTGCACTAGATGCTGTACAAATGGGTAGTAAGGGCAGGGATTGCTGCTGCACCAAGACAATGACAAGAACTAGAAAGGCGAAACCTGTTATTTTTATTCCCAATTTTGCAGAAGGGAAAAAAAAAAATCAAACCAAAGGAAAGTATCTAGGCAAACCGCTGAAGTTACACAGTAAACTGTGACAGCTCCATAACACAACACCATGTCCTCAAACCTGGCCCAGTGATAAGGTCACCAGCCCTAACAAATTCTTTAAAAAGCAAACCAGCATAATGATGCACCAAGGTTTTTTTGGTGGTGGTTTTTTTTTTTTTGCATTTGAGATAAGTAAGTCTGTTCCCAGGAAGTATGGACTCTGCAGTTTTGCATTTTATTTCAAGGACAAAAGGGAACAAGAGGAAAAGAAAGAAAACACCAAAATAGCTCAACCATTTCCACATCAATAACTACTAAGGTATCAGCAGAGGAAACCACTCTCAGAACTACACATCCAATAACCACATACAAGATAAGAACAAAAGCATCCTATCACACACTTCACATGGGCTCTTACTCTTCCTACAGGTACTCTGTGAGTAAGAAATAGGGGGAGAAGAGCTAAAACTTGCATACATACAGCTCAGCACTCCCCAAAGCCCACAGGCAACAGGACTTGAGGACAGACGTATGGACACATACTCCACGCGTGGTGATTTCTTGGAAGCACACTAGAAGTGCTGCACTGCGCATGTGTAAGGACAAAAAAAACCTTCTTCCAGAAGCAGGATATACTTACAGCCCTATCACATATATTACCTCAACTCCCAGCACTTGAGGTTCTTCATGAACTTCAACTGGGCTTTGTTTTAAATGGCTGTTTCCAGATTCTTCACTTCAGTAACTATGAGGAAACTATGTATTTGACATCTCAGAGATGTTTGTACTGCTCTTCACTGTTCTCCAACCAACTTATGAAAGTCTACAGCAAATGTGCTCAATAGCACTAATGAAAAAGTGAGGACAACTAGTATAATAGGCAATGGTCACAGATGTTTCCTGCTATCCCTCATGCTTTTCACTAAGACAAACTGACTTCTAGAAAGCCAGCCAGCTAGTCTCTATTTAGATCGATTTCACCAGAATTTGCTTGTAATAATTTCTGCCATTAAACATTTTACATAGGCAGGTATGGGAGAACAGAGCCTTATTTCACAGCATCCAAACAACTCCGGAACACAGCTCTGGAGAAAAAGCCTTCATCAAAAACACCCAGAAAAGAAGATGAGTGGGTCTCCAGTCTATTAGATGAGTTACACAATTAGCTCAGATTAAACCCTGTTACAAGCCCTTGTTTCCCCAAACACTAGACCGTAAAAGAAGCCAAGGGCAGGGAGGTGTCCTACTTCTGTACCAAGACATGGCCAGCAACAGCTCCTGCCCACTCGCATCTCTGGGGCTCACCAGTTGCCTCTGCTCAAAGCTCTGTACTGTTTTTAAACCAGAACCAAGGCAACACAGTCGGGCTTTGCCTTCTAAAGGAAGATCCATCTCCTCTTCAATCACCCTTCTACTTCTGCCAAATTTGTACCAGGCAACTCCACCTAAAATTTTACAAAGGCTTTAATTTCTTCATTCTGGATTGCTCCTTATTCCCATCTGGCTTTTCAGATCGATCTACTACTTGGTCTTTTAAGATGCATATGAAGACTAAAGGAGTCTGAAAAAATCCCAATACTGTAACAAGATCAGATCTCTCTTTGATTGACACTCCAAGCCAAAATCTGATGAAAACACCACAAAGGCAAGAGGTCTAGTGACTGCCTTGTCCCTCTTGAAAAAGAAATGGTGACTAACAACAACAGAAAAATGCATTTAACATCTTTACTAGCGGAGTAATAAAAAACCACCAAAACCATCAAGTATTTGAGGCAAACCCTGAAAGATTGGAGAGGGTTTCTCAAAAGCTTACATACTAGATGGCAACAGAATAGCATGGTAGAGATCAACATCTAAGACAGATCCTCAGTTTAAAGGACATGCAGCCTAAAATACTATGTAATGAAAGCAAAGGGAATTGAGAAAGTTGGCTACCTGTGAATTTTTTTAGTTCAGACTTCTGTTTCTTAATTAGTACCTACTTGTTTATTTCACTAACTATATTACTGAGTTATATATTACTAATCTGCAACAGAATTGTATTACTGACTTGGGAATATGGACATTTAACTGCGTACTGACAAACAGATTCCTACAGGTACACACACGCTCCCGTAAGAAGCAGACAGTTGCAAGTCTTCAGGTGCTGCAGACCTGTCACAATTCCACTTTGTTCTTACCTTTAAGAAAATAATCTAGATTCATTTGCAACCTGAGAATTTAGACAGTGAGAGCTGTATTACAAGCCATACTGAAACCTAAAAACATCTACTTAGCAGAAGGCAAAGCAAAGCAAGGATGCAGGAGGCTCTCTGTGAAGCCTACCAACATCCAACCCCCCCATCACTGTTATTTCTACTGAAGTTCTAGAAACAAAAGCTACAATTTTCAGAAGCCATTAAGCAATTTAACAGTCACAGCCTAAGTTTTTCTGAAAATGTTGCCCATACATTTTCCACACAGACAGGCTTATATTAGGCAGGAATAGATAGCCAAACACAGGGCACAACCACAGTACTTCAAGGCTCTGTCCTCAACAGGACCTTAATGAAGACACACTGGTAAAAGTGATTAGGAAACACTAATCAATATGTGTACATCTTGACTACTGCAACAGCACTATCCCTATGGATACTGCTGCTTGTAGGTCTAAGAGACAGACCCCAAAATAGGACTTCGCTGAACATCATGGTTTCTACCTTCATCATCAGAAATGTTAGCTTACAGCAAAGTAACAGCATACTTGTCTTAAAACTGAACTGGATTAGTAATAAAGAAGAAATTTACATATTTTCTACAATTCACCTGTTAAGTCTACAGCCCTGTACCACTCTAATATTGATTATGGAAATATTTTCATGAAACATAGGCATTCTTGCTTCTGTAATACATCTATGGTAGACAAATTACGAAGACATTACCAAAAACTAATACAGCCACCACTATCTTCAAAAGTGTTGAGCAGATAAGAGTGGAAGACTTGAGAAATTCCTGGTAGAAATATGATTAGAAATGGCCTTTAGTATGCAGAGGCAGCTGCTTACTCTGCCTCACAAAAGAAGTATCTACATAATGGCTTAAGTGAGACTAAGTTTTAATGTACTGTATGGGATAAATATCTCAGTAATACTGAAATGATCTCATGCATAAAAGCATCTCTGCTAAGCTCAAAGATCCATTACCATAGATTAATAATATATTATTCATCAATAAAGGACAAAATATCAAGTACATATGCATGTATCTGTCACAGGTCAGGGTAACAGATCCTAATGGTTTATCCTAGGCAAACTAATTTCTGTACTAAGGGAAACATGCCACAGGCCAGGTCAAACTCCCTTCTTATTCCAATTACTAAGACACCACCTAAAATTTTGAAACGAAATAATATTCAAGTTGAACAAATTGTTATTCAAATTAACAAACATAGCTGGAATACCAAGACAGTAAAAATATTTCAAGACTGCTCCTAAAAAAAAAGCGGACTTCGTGGGTAACATACTCTGCTTTAAAGATTATTCTGCCAATGCACCCGAGAGGAATCCTGCTGACCTCAGCCACTGCTCTGATACACATGCTTGTGGACAGGTGGGACCCAGACCATCCTGGCTCTCCTGACTCAAACCCCACAAGTTACATTTGACGTCTGCCACGGTCGGGGTGCAAGCCAACCAGAGAAGTGGCAGCATTATTAGGACATTTCTGCCTAGTTATCTCCAACACAGTCTGAACACATAACAGCTTCCGTATTAAAAGTCAAAATAACCAAGTTGTTGTCCCTTCCACCAACAAGCTTTCCCTCACAAAACTCTGTCACAGGTAGACTTCTAAGAGCTGGATCCACTCCACTTGTGTGTTTCACCTCAAAGAATGAACTCAGCAACAGAAGTGACACTGTATCAGCATTAAAGCCAATCTATCACCTGAGCATCCCTGACTGCCGAGGTGTTCAGCCTGGTGTCCTGGTCCAGCCCGGTGTCAAGTGCTGGAGGAGAACACTGCTCCTGCAGTGGCCGCAATGGCTCCGCATGTCTGCAAAGCTCCCTGATAAGCACAAACAACTTCACACAAATAACACCAATTTCTGCATATAGCACAGACCAACAACGGAAATTAAACTCACCAATTTCTACCCCAGTGAGGATCTACATTTGTGAACACTTTTCAGTAGCTGGGTAGTGACAAGCACAGGCAATAAAAAAAGGATTCTAAAAATATACCACTCTTTTTCCCTGGATTAGCATGTCTACAGTTAAATATAAACCGTGCTCTATAAATTATCAAACGCAATGTCAAATTCTGAAGTGCACTCTGCAATCTCTCACCAAGCACACAAAATACAAAATGATAATTTTGTGCTGGCCCTGTTAGTCTAAAGAACAATATGCTACTGTGCTGGATCATGGAGTTAGTTCCGATCAACAGTCACACTAAAAATGGCCACAGCCACCACCGTAGTTGCGCACTGAATTTTTCAAGACCCTCTGCATCAAGCAATCAGATGAATTCCCTGAACAGCTGCTCTCACAGGAAGGGAATCGACAGCAACATTGCCACAGTATAGCTGGCACACGCCTATTAGGAAGAATTTCCAGCATTCACGCTTTCTGCTAAAAATCAACTTCCCCCTACTCATCTACTGCCAGCAACTTCATTTGGAACAAAGATATGCAGGGAATAGTATTAGAACTATTTTTATTTAAGTAGCATTTGTTTACATGCATTATTACTTCTACGGTGTCGTGACTCTGCCTTCTGCTCTACAGAAATAACAGGATGAGTCTTTGCCCACAAGCTCTTCTGCACATAGTAAAGCAAGAAGTCACCAACCACCACTGGAAGATCAAGGATGACCAGCGGAAGATGAACACAAGTACAGCAATTAAGTCACATTTATAAACCCTTCAGTCAAGTTAAAAAAAATAAACCTGAATACCCGCAACTATCTCTGATAGCAAATGCAGAATGCATTAACACTTCACCAGCGCAGTGCCTTAAACATGGGTTATTTCATGCTGTTGAGTTGTGAATTTTCTATTATCTAACATCAGACTGCTGATAGCTATGGGAGTCTATGTACCTTAAGAGGACTGAGAAAAGGCACAGCCTCCTCTCCAGATGACCATTCAGCTCAGTAAAAATGTTCACTAGTACTGTGCCCATGTTCTTTACCACAACCCTCTCAAACCAGAACTACTATGAACAGGTTGACTTCCACACACCTTAAGCATATCACAGACATCAAGAGTTTAAAATTAATCCATGTATTAAGAAACTCCCCAGTGAGAAGTCTTCTGAGGAAGTTTTGTCTGGCAACAGTAATTATCGAAGTCACAAATACCAGTTTTGCTTTTAATAGCAGTAGAGAAATGTGGACTTCTGGCAACTGTCCTGACCTGCAGGAGAGACAAGGGGACAGGGTTGGTTCCTGGAATTCCACATCCTCACTGGGCAATCAGACATAGCACTACTGGAGGAGTCAGATCTACTTTAAATGACAAATTCTGAGTGCTGCTGTCTTTGCTAGTTCTCCAGTATGCAATAGCGACAGATAAATAAGGGGAGGGGAAAATGAGAAGGACAAGCTTCCCTCATGTCCCTACAAAAGCTTCCCAACAGCACTCAACCTGGGAGTAAACACTTCAGAGGTCAGAAAAACAAATTAGCTACTCCCAACAAGCACGCATGCAATTCCAGGCCAAGACATAGGGCCCGAGCACAGGGCAGTTACCTGCTCCAGTGGCAGTCTTTTGGTCTCTACATGGAGAGTCAGATGGGACCTTCTCACCAGATGTCCCTCAGGAACCAAAAGCCAGAGGGAGCTCTTTGGATCTCCTTCCACAGCTCACTGAATTCACCCCGGTATGCAGCAGAGCGGCTGGATCTGAAGGACTTACACCACCGGACAGGCTCCAGTAGCATTGCTGCCCTCTGCCAACACCGAAAGTCACTTACGTGGACAGGGACGCATTACATGTGGAACCTTCCTGAAACACTGCGAACGACACAACCACTTCCTGTAGTCATTTGTATGTGTTCTGAAACAGGCATACGTTATCGCATCACCTTTACCTCCGAGAGCTTTGAATGCTCAAAAGCCATCAAATACACTACCACTCCAATTCTGAAAAATACCTGTGCATGGCTCCAGACTGGGAAAAATACCAACCGTAAAAAAGCTTTTATAGAATAAGAAATTTAATATTAAAAGAAAAAAATAAATGAAACCAAGTATTTCTTTCTAGAATTCAAAGGACATGTAATTTCCCATCACAACAGCATCACTAACACAATTGTGTGGGCCGTAGCAACAAAGGCACACTACAGAATTTTATATACATTATGACTCTTAAGTATTGACAAACCCAGGCATGTATTTTACTGTTGCAACTAAACCATTTCCAGAGAGGACACACAAAGGTTTAGCTATCATCTATTTTAATTAATTTTTTTCTTAATACTCTGTCTTTTCTTCCCATTTAATTAACAATTCCTAACTGGTTTGCAACATTTCCGGGCTTTTATAGATTTTTTCCTTCTTCACTGAGGTGAAAGTCCTCAAGTAGGACAGTCAAGGGTAGAACAAGAGTTAAGACAGATTCAGCTTCCTCCTTACTGTCTGGGGCCCTAAAGAAGCGATAATGCATTAGGATCTCCAAAACAGTTAGGGAAAACAGATTGTAGTGACAGAAAATAAAGATCAACCTAACACCGGTTCTATTGAGCTAGTTCTCAATAAATTTATGCAAGCAATGTAAATGATACAAATAATACGGTGTTAAGGCACTTGCAAACAGTAACTGCATTCTTATTGTAATCTCATCTGAAAGTATTTCATTTCTAACACCACCATTCCAATGCTATTACAAACTGTCTGAATTCTTAAGTAAACAACAAACAAAAGGTCTCATCTTCAGTGCCCCAAGCTATCATCCAAAACCGGTTATAATTAAAGGTGTGAACAACAGAGTAACAAACCTGCAAAGTCAAGGTACTGAGAAATTAATGGGCATCACACCACTGCACCAGTTCAAATTTATCACTCATTATCTCCCTGACTAGCACAGTGCTGTTTCACGTATTAGTGCCTCCTTCTCTTTCCTCCAAGCCTTTCCTGCCTTTTCTAGGCGGCTAATTTTAGACAATTACTGCCTCTGACACTGAGACCTTTTCTCCCTCCTTTCTTCTTGCTGTAAAAGGTAGTGACCTACAAAAGCCCCCTGCACCTAAAATATTCTAGTATTTTACAAAGTAAAGATTGATCTTTTGAAGAGAAAAAGCAAGCAAGTCAACAGTCTTCGAACACCCATTTCTTCAACATCTTCACTTTACGTTACCTCAAATGGTTAAACGTACTCAAATGCAAAGGCTAAGGCGAGGTACAGGTCCCCATAAAACACTACTTTTACAAGGATTAGATCTACTGTACTTGTTGAATTGAAATGTTACCTTCCTCTCCGCAAAATTGTTCAGAAAATGGAAAAAGTGCCTTGCTTTTGAAGTTACTTGGAAGTCCCACATTACCAATAGCCGGACATTTACACAAACAATTGGAAAGCACTGAACAAATGCCCTTTCCCTTCTCCTACACATCCCAGCATTCTCCTTAACGCCCATGCAAGCAACAAGGGAAGATACACATGCATGAACACATACACAAAAATACATGCGTACCCATCTCTTCCTCAGAAAGGGAGCAAGAGACGGAGAGGAGTGCAATGGGGGAGGGGTGACTTTCCAGCACAGATAAGCAAATTTTGCAGAATCTGGCCTATACTTTAAAGAGGTACCAGGCTTTTTCACATCGCCTCACTTGCAAAAGGGCTGTTTGCACCCACTTCTCCCCCAAAACCCCAATGACATTGAAAAAATACTGCATTGCAGTATTTGCCAGTGCATTGGAGTGTATCCAGTTAGCTGTCCCACGGACAAACAAATGTACATTTTAATGTGTCCAGGCATGTAAATGAGTTGTCTAGTGGACACAGATTACCAAAACAGACAAGTGGATTTGTCAAGTTATCTCCATCTCTCTCCCTCTCGCTATAATATTCTCTGCCACTGCCCATTTCTTGCCTGGGGTCTTCGCTGAAATTATTTTGGAAGTGCAAGTTCCCAAAGAAAACAACAAATTCCCCTGGCAGAATGAGACAATCGTATTTTATTTCTTTTTAAAAAAATCCTTGGGGTGTGGAGTGGAGTGGCTCTAGGTTATGTACCAACAGTACCACAATTACACACAGAAAATAACCTGCATTTAATTGGTACACTCCCAGCATACCAAGTAGAAAGGTTAAGAAAAAATCCCTATAAGATATTATTTCAAAAAAATTAATACATTAAATATATGTAAGATGAACACAACTGGATTTTCTTACAACAGAGTCACAATATTTAACAGGACCCAATAAAGATGGTGAAGACTATTCCAAACCCATTCAAATCGGATTTTTAAGTATACCCCTTCTAGTTCCTTGTAACCATCCTTTGTCACAACAGCTTGGGCTCACTTTGAGAAAGCTCAAAAAGGTAAAATTAACAAAGAGGAAGAAAGCAAAGGAGGCAACCAAGCCAGTCAACAGTGGAGAGGCATTCCTGTGTCTAACATGGGAACCTGATTAGTAGAGTACATGGAGATAGGATTTTCAACTGATGGCTGGTATTCACATTGCATCAAAATCCAATTGTAAAATTTCATCCTGACTAGTAGTTCACCAAGACAAAAATTATTTTAAAAAAGTCACATCTAAAGACAACTACATTTTCTTTTTGTCTGAACAGACAATACTCTTAGTATTTGTAGCAAACTCAATTTCACTAACTTAGTAGCTATTTTTCTATATGAGGATTTACAATGCCATCTTTTACATGCAAAAAGAAAATGTCACTATGTACATGCAGGCTGTATTCATTAATATAATCTTAAAACAAAGAAAAGAGGAAGACAGGGGCAGGAACACGTGCACCGTAAAACAAGGATGACATTATTTTTAAATCTTTGTAGAAACACCAAATTGAACAGAAAATGAAAATGTAACTACTAGCTGATGACTCTTAAAACAAACAATGCAGCTGTGTATAATAAAAGGCACCCTTATTTATTGTCATGACTAAGTTATCAGATTTAGAACACAGTATCTCTGTTTTGGACAGAAGAAAAATTATTTTACTCTCACGTACAACTACAATGCATGTCAGAATACATCTCTATGTACATGAACAGACTGTAAAATACAGAATTTTATACACACACACCCCCTCAAGATTTCCCCCCTCTAGATTGTAAAGCAGTGCAGTTTTCAGAGGGCTGTTCAATTACTTCACAGAAAGGATTGCAGCAGCAGCAATACTTAAGACAAAGCAAATTAAAAGGGGGATTTAATTTCTTTTTATTCATATTTAAACTAAGCACTACCATTCCTGCTTGAATTTGCATTCAAAGTAACCCTGCACCAGAGAATGGAAGAAAGGAAAAAATATCCTGAGAATCTGAAGACAGAAAGAAAGGCGTGTTCTATATTCTTGCTTTGCTTCTCTTGTGCCTCCTGATGTGTGATAGATGAGCATTTTCTGGGCAACCACATTTTTATATCTTTTACGCTACCGTCTACCACTCACTAGTCTACTACGCTTTAACACTTATAGCACCAATAGCTATTTCCCATTATTGTCTACCACTACAATAAGAGACCATCACAATCAGCAAAATATTCACCTGCAGTTTAAAAAGTAAAGTTACCACAAGGAGCCTGACATCGCAAGTGGATATTGCTCCAGCATATGTATAATAAACTGCGGCTAAAGGTGGGGCTGGAGATGAAGAGAAGAATAATCTCATTATTTTTGTAAATTCTGCTCACCGTGCATAAACCCTAGGATATGGTGAACTCCCCTGAACTGATTATTCTGCCATATAACCATCTGATTTTGTAAAAATACCAATATCACTTAACACAAAATCACTGCTTAGGGTAAATTCATTCTACCTACTGTTCTCATAGGGACATTTGCTGGAAAATTCTAAGAAATGATTTGCAGAAGCTATCAGCTGTGGGAGTTTACTATTATACCTCTGTCAACTTCATTCAATATAATTTACATTTTTTTTATACTGCCTCACAGGATTCCTTGCAATTTTTTGCACGTACAATTTCACAGCAGGGAGGGGGAATGAGGTAAAAAAAAAAAAGAGATAACCCTCTTTTGCAGAGGAGAAAGAACAGATGCTTAAAACCAGATTTCTAGAAATCACTGTAAGCCTGAGCCAGAAATGTAATTAACACCTATTTATAAAGAATAATTTAAGTTGTGACTGCCACAAAGAACAGCAGAGATAATCGAGGTAGCCCCTGCTTTTTTTTTTTTAGAATTTTTTTTTTTTTTTTTACACTGTTTGCAGTATTCCCACATGATTGCCACCTGCTCCCCCACTCAGCTTCCCCTATGCTCGTTTCCCCGGCAACCTTTCATTGGCTTTTCCTCCCAGCTATCGCTTTCAGTTCGGCTGCTCAGTCTAATCTTATTTGTTTTACACCCATCAAAACAAGCAGCTAGACAAAGACAATCCTGTAAGAATGGGGAAAGAACCGTCGCTTTGTTTCCCCCGGTTATAATAAATATCCACGGCAAAAGTCTGAAAAACGTTAAATTAAGAGAAAGAGGGGGACCCCCCCCCCCCCCGCCATCCCCAGAGCATCCCGTGGGGCTGGCAGGAGGGATGGGTATTGTGCGGGTTTGGTCCCAGCCCCCACCCCGGGTCCCCGGCAGTTGTATTTGATCATGCCATTTTGCACAATCTGTAAGGAAAGCACAAAAGAAGGGACGAGACGAGCGCGCCCGGGCTCCTCTGCCAGGAGAATATAGTCTAAAAATAGAAATACTATTTTTCACATAAATGGCTTCGACTTCTGCCGGCATTTAAAAAAGCACAAAACAACACGGCTCCCCCCCAGCCCCCACCCCGACACACACAAAAAACACACCCTTCCATCCATCCATCCATCCATCCACCCATCCATCCATCCTCTACGGCACCGGCTCCATAGGAAACGCAATACCTGAATTTTCGAGGCGATTATTAGGTTTGTATTTAAGGCCGGTGTAATACAAATGGAGATTAAAAGGCATCATCGGGCGCCTGATCCGCCAGGCACATGCGGTACAACGACACCGTGACTGCCAGCAGAGACCATCCTCGCTCGACTGAAAGGCAACGTTCAATGGAAACGCCGTGAAGTGCCATCACGGCTACATACGTTCAACAGAGACATAGGCATAGATGTGTAACACGCACGCAGGCAGGCATATCCCACAATAAAATAAACAAAGCTCTCCAATTTTAAAAAATTTATGACTCACGACCCACCGCCCCGAACAAAAGGAAATCGCGAGGCGCACGAGAAGCGAGACAAAACCCCACGAGCAGGGCTCTCCCCGTTCACTTACCATTTTCAAGCCATTCCACTCCATCTGTGATCACAAAGATGGACCCTTACAGCCCCTCACAGAGTCAAAAGCAAAAAGAGCGTTATGTAAAAGCTGACATTCCTTCTTACAGCGCTGCTGCCCAACGATGCAACAAAATCGACATATACTAGGCGCTGCAACACATACAAGCCTCCTCCTCTTTTTATGAGGTCATGACAGGAAACTCTTTGAAATACAATATGCAGCATTTACTGAAGCTCATATAAATCACCCTCTTTTTAAAATTACCATACCTATTGCGCAGTCCACCAAAAGAAAATTACCAATCTCCAGGCTTTTTTTTTTTCACGCCACCCCCCCCCCCTTCCCCATCCCTTCCCCCCTCCCAGGATTTTGCTCTGCATTTGTATCTCCAAAATGTCAATGTGGAAATTCACCCCCCCACCATCACTTAAAAAAAAAAAAGCCTCTTCTTCCTTTTGCATCTCAGCTAGCCACGTACCAGCCTTGCATTAGAAATGAGCTTTTCCCTTTATTCTGAGAGAAATCGCAATTACCTTAAAATGACAAAGTACATCCTTTATTAAAGGATATGCACACATTAAATATGAAAGAGAAGGACCGGGGGGGGGGGAGAGAGAGTGAAAGGACGGGGTGGGGGGAGAAGGGAGAGATCATGTACCAA
>JAVSBS010028374.1:0-10617 GCA_033124195.1 Coracias cyanogaster | reverse complement strand
GTTGCTCAGAGCCCCGGCCAACCTCCCCTGCAATGGTGCCAGGGATGGGGCAGCCACCACCTCTCTGGGCAGCCTGCCCCAGGATCTCACCACCCTCAGCATCAACAATTTCTCCCTTTGCTCTAGTCTAAATCTCTTCTCTTTTAGTTTAAAACCACCACCCCTTGTTCTGTTGCAACAGGTCCTGCTACCATGATTGTTCCCGTCTTTCTGACAGGCCCCCCCTTTAAGTACTGAAAGACTGGGCATTTTAAAGTCACCCTGTCCAAAAGCATCCTCCTGCTTGGCAGACAGACAGACAGACAGGACCCCATGGCAGTTCTGGGCTTCCACACCCCAAACCTGGGCCAGCAGCATCTCCCCTGTGCCTGCCCACACCCTGCTTCCATCCCTGCAGACCTTAGGTGGTACCAAGGCAAGGCATTGGCGACCTCCACCAGCTTCCAACCAGGAGATGGTCAGCTCTGGAAGCACATGTTAAAAAAGGGGCAGCTTTTCATCCACTCTTCCTGCAGGAAGGTAGAAGCAGATGGTTGAGGGACCAAAGTGCAAAATCACACCAGCTGCTCTTCAGCCCTCCCCACATCCCTGCTTCAGCATCCCGGGGAGCAGCCCGTGGCCATGCAGCCAGGAGAGCCTGCCAGCACCAGGGCACTCTGAGAGCAGCCCTTCAGTACAGGATTCAACACCCTGAGCCACACCAGCCGGCTTGGGGCACTGGTTTCAGAGGAGGTGACCCCAGTTCCCCAGCCCAGCATCTCGATGTGCCAAGTAAAGCTGCACCCGTCAGCTCTCAGGCCACGACAAGTCCACCTTGGTATTTCCTTTATCACCTCTGAGAGAGCACTGGTGGTCTACAGCATCTTTTCCAGCAAGGTTTAATTCATTTTTTTTTCACTTTGGTGTCCCCTGGGTTCTGACTCTCGCCCTTGTTCCACGTCTTAGTGCTTGACCTCAGCACCACTCCTGACCTCACGAGCTCCCGACCTCATATCCACAAGCCTTAGGGAAGAAAACTAAAGCTCTCCAAAATCCCCCCCGCGTGACCGTTGCCCAAGAACGCCCCAATCCACCCGGCTGGTGAAGCCGCCCATGCCCCGCACCCCAGCCCAGAGGCCACGGTGAGGGGTGCCGGGGCCATGCCCCCCTCCCTGGGCGAGCGGGCTCCCACCCGGGTGCAGCCACAAGAAAGGCCGATGCAAATCGCATCGTTAGCATTCTTTCCGTTTTAATAACCCAAGGTGTTACCAGCAACACTGTTACTGATTTTTATCTCCGCAGCGCCTTTTTAAGAGCTCCAATTTGTTTTTCTTGGAGATCTGGTTTTGTTTCATTAAAGCTGACACCGAAGAGGGAAAGGAGATGTTCTGCACCCAGAACAAAAATATCCCGTTTAAATACCCGGTATTATTTTCTTGGAAACGCTTCTCCTTTGACTTTAATTAAGCTCTCCCCGGGCTCGCGAGCTTGGCGTGCTTGGCTTTCAGGCGAGTTTAATCTCAGACAAGCTCCCCCCACCCCCAGTGCTCCCCGCTTCCATTGCTTATACAAATCTTAAGAAATAACCCAGGTTTTGCTAAAATACACGGATTAACAGCTGGCCCGCCATCAAGAACATCTTGACGTTGCCTTTTCGTCACCACGGAGCAAGCGCGCGGCCACGGCTGCCCTGCTTGCTTTGCCCACAGACCCCAAAAGCAGCTTTTCTCTCTTATTTTTTCATTCTTTTCTGCTGGATCTGGAGCAGGGAGCTCCCTCGCCATGCCCCGGCGCTGCCGTGGCTATCAGAGGAGCCCAGCTCACCCACAAGCCCAGCTCCAGTGGCCACGGTGCTGAGCCTCGTGCACTTGCAGCGGGTGCTGCTGTAATATTAATAATTACCCCCCATGGTAGAAGCACTTTAGGATGATTGCAAACTTAAATACTCCAAAAGTTGGGGAATCCCAGGAGGGAGCTTGTCTGGGCATCATCTGGTGCATACCCATTATGTAATTACCATCAATCTTGAATCACAGATTATTTTTTTTCTCCATCAGATCCGATTCAGACGGTGCACAGGAGGCACAACCCTCACTTAAGGAGCTGCCATTAGATTTGGTTTCCACCTCGGTGGGCTCCAGCTTTATGGAGCGAGCTCCCACTGCTTCACACACGGTTCCTACAAACCCTCCAGCAAACGCCAGACTCCTTGGCAAGCACCGACGCTCACGCAACATCCCCCCAAGAGGGAAGGATTTCACCTCCCTTTTACGCACAGGATCTGCAGGCGGACAGATTAAGGCCAAGAGCTTGAAACAAAAGCTTTGTTTTGGTGCCTGACGTGATGCAGCCAAGAAAGGGGCTTTTGGGGCTTGCTGCTGGGCAGGATGGAGGGGAGCTGTATGCCGCAGGGGTCTCCAGCCCAGCTGGTCTCCAAGGATGGGGTGATGGGTGGGTGCTCAATGCAGGTTCCTTCCCTGCATAAGGGTTGTTTCTCCTCCCCAAGGAGGGCCCTGGTGTTTGCCCAGGGCAGACCCCAACAAGTCAGCCCATGCAGCACATGGGGCTTCCCCATCCTGCTGCTCCGCGTCAGGGAAAGCAAGCTAAAAACCACCACTGAGCTACTAAATCCAAACCCAGAGCCAAAAATCCCCCCAGAGATGGGGAGAAACAGCATCCGGTGAGCTTGAGCCCTCCACCGTAGGGTTTTACAGACCAGATGCTCCCCAAGCCACGCTGCCGGCAGCACCAACCCCAAAATACCATCTCCACCTTGCACTGAGGTGCCTGCACTGGGACATGGTGCCGGGAGCTTATATTCCAGTGGTGTGGTGCAACGCTCTTCTGCCCGTGCCCTGCGGGATGCAGGGATGTAGGTGCAGGAACATCTCCAGGCTGGAGCTCCCCTGGGGCACACAAAGGGGTGATGGGGTCAAGCTGCTGGCAAACCACCACCATCCTCTTACTGGTCCCGGGTGAGCACAGGAGGTTGCTCGGGGCACCATGAGCTGCTCCTTCCATGGCACGGGTGCCAGGCATGCCCGAGATGTGTCCCAGCGAAACACGGCGGGCACAGGGCTGCAACCTGGCAACCATTCCCAAGGGCTTTCCCTCCACGCTTCGCCCCGCTCCAGCTTTCGAGGGATGTGCCAGGGGGGGAACTCTTGCATTAGGTAATTTTTTTAGGGCTGTGCAAATAAAAGGGAAGGGGTAAAAAAATAAAAAGCCTGAAAATGTGCTAGTGGACCCCAGGGCTGTGCCACCCTCCCTGGCTGCACCCCTGCCCCACGGGTGTGCTTGATGGAGGATGCAGGGGTGGCAGGAGCTTGGCTGCCCGCGGCACGGCTGGCGGGCGGGCAGCGGGTGCGGGCAGGGCTCTGCGGGCAGCCCCGCGTCCTGCCTGCCCCGGCAGCTGGCAGGACCTGTTGTACGAGGTGCCTGGGAGAGAGATCGGAATGGTTCACGCCTGCCTGCGAGTGAGCGTGTTGCAGCAATTCCCAGCACACGTCATGTGGATTTTGCAACCGCCTCAACTGTCTCGGCGTGGATTGAACGGAAAGAGCCTGGAGTGATCCGAGCCCCCCAAGTGCCCGCGGCGGGCACCGGGCAGAGCCGGGCAGGGTCCCCCGGTGATGCCCAGCCTGGCACACGCTCCTCCACCAGACCTTTATCCGCAGAGATGAATGCCAGAAGGCAGCATCACCTTCCCTGGCAATAGGGAATAATCAATCCTTCAAGGAAGAGGAAGGGAAAACCCAACAAATCCCTGCTGGAATGGGTGCAGCAGCATTTTTGCACTAGTCTTCTATCGGAGCAGGGGCGGGTACCTGGTCCTCTTGTCCCTCCTTGCCAGAGCAGGTCTAGCGATGCCACGGACAAACAGGCTCCTGGATGTGGAAGGCCAGGGAAAAGCAATTCCCCTGGGAAACTACTGGCTGCAAGCGGTGGGTGCATGGCCACCGTCCCAGTCGGGAAATGCTGGCATCATCCTCCATGCCCTGCCCAGCTCATAGGAAACCCCTGAGGGGGTCACCATCCAAAAAAACCCCAAAAAAACAGTGAGTGGGAGAGACCGAGGTATTTGGTGACGTGCCAGAAAATTCCCTATGGTACCCGGACACCAGCCAAGAGTGGGCAAAACCCCTGTTACTGAGGCAGGGTGAAGCCCCAGCTGGTTCCAGCAAAGGCGGGGGACAGCTTTGGGAGCCCACGTGGGGGACAGCAGGCAAGAGCAAGTGCACGTGGCACTGACCCAAACGCTGCCGAGGTCCCTGCCAGCCCGCGCATCGCTTCGCCCAGCCGCACTGTCACTCCAGCGCTGGCACGCACGCCGCAACACTTTGGCAGAGGTCCCAAGGAGTCACCGGGATAAAAAAAGCCAAAGGTTACCCAGGCCCTATATCGAGACAGTGCCAACGGATACAAATCCCCCCGGGCGCAGTGGGTGCCACCATCCCACCGGGATTAGCTTCCCATTAGCATGGTGGGAGCAGGGCTTGTTTAGTGCTATCCATGCCCGCAGCGGGAATTTCCCCTGTGCACGGCAGGATACAAAACCAGCTTTGGGATGGTGGACATCACAGTGATTCCTCCTTCCCCAAACAGCCCTACAAACTCCACAGGGAATTTGGCAGCCCCAGCTCCATGTCCCCCAAGCCATCACACCACCAGATTTTTGGAAAGACGGCTTCTCCCACCACTCGCCTGGTACGTGGTTGGATGGGGGGGGGGCTGAGAGAACCGCCCTGCAAGCGGGATGAGCTCCATGAAGGGACACATCCGTAACACGTGGGATAAGGAGGGAGGGAGGCAGAGGAGCTGCTCGGGGACAGGAGGTAGGATGCTGGTGACAACGCCCGAGCGAGCTATGCGCAGCCGGCCCAACGGACACTGCTAGCGAGGTCAGCCGTGCCTTCTGGCTATGGGCTTTCACCCAACCTGACGGGTCAGGTCTATTTTAAGGTGCTAGATGTCAACCAACCCAGCTGATGGTTGGTTTCCAGCTGCTAAGGGTTTTTAAGGGGATTAAAGGGTGATTTGTCAAACTCCTGGATTTCCCCCCCCAGAAGGGGAAATGAAACTGCTCCTTTGCTGTGGACCCCCACAGTAGCGCTCCACATCTCACCTCATCTCGCCCCACACCTCCACATCCATCCAGTCCCGCACCCTGCGGCATCTGCACCCTTCGCCCTGCAATCCCTCCTACTCCTCCTCCCAGCCCCGTCTCAGCGATGGAGCTGAAACCTGGCACCCGCAAAGTTCAAACTACCATCAAATCCCACCAAGGTGGGGTGGTTTTGTTGGGCTTTCGTAACTGAAAGGACCAAAAAAAACCCAACCCAAACCAACTGCACAACCCCATGCGCTGCTTCTTCATACAGCACAGCAAGGTCACAGGATCTGCCATCACTCGAGGAGGACGGCCACTCGAAAATACAACCAAGACTGGAGCATCTTCTTGGCTGGCTGGTGGAGGACACTTAAAAATATATTTTAAAACTACTAAAATGGCAAATGTGCTGGTTGAGGGGGCCCCTGCAGTCTTTAAAAACAAGAACCTCCCTTAGAAGCAGCGCTCTGGCCTCCTAATAACCTTAATCGCTCCCGACAGCCCCAAGAACCAGGTTTAATGCCACGACTGTGGTTTGTTTGCTTTTCAGGCTGCTTTATCTCACACCGCACCTTGCGCTCAGCTCAAGTGATGAAAATCTAGTTCCTCTGAAATTTGCTCCCATTCTCCTGCGATCACAAGCTCCAGCTGCCAAAACGGTGGGAGGCGAGCCGGGAAAGAGCCCAGTGCTGGCACACCAGCATCCCACCGCCCTGGTAAACTGGGAAAGCTCCACAGTGCCCTTTGCACTACCCAGCTAGCAGGGCTGGGTGATAAAAGGCTTCTTTATGGCTCTTTTTGCCAGATTTACATCCCCAGCTGGGCTATGCAAATACCACTCACGACAGCACATCCCTCTGCAGGCTTAGGGAACGCAGAGAAGGGCTGGAAATACGGATGGACATAGGGAAGCTCCCAGGAACACTGAGGTCCACAGCACCCTTGGCCAACACGTCTATGAAATGGGGCAATTAATAAAAAGCACCCAACTGTGTGGGCTGGGGTAAGACGGCGACAACCCGGTATCAACCTCAGCCTCGCAAGCGCCAGCACTGGATGATGACACTCACCATAGGTCTCAGATCTGTCACCGGTTGATAATTTGGGTTTAAGAATGCCAGAAAGAGTGCCTTCAGCCTTCCCAAAGCCAACCCCTCGGCTAGGTGTCTTTCCTTGTGTGAGGCTAAAGAAAGTGTGGTTTTGTGGCAGCTGCCCCTACTTGGTCTCACCCTGGCCATGGAGTATTGTTGAAATTTCGTTGGGACCATTTCCAAGAATTCTCTCTCATGATTTACCCTCTCCCTGGGGTTTCCTTTCTCAGCTCCTAGCGCTCCAGCCACGCTCACCTGCCCTGGGACTCTTCTTCAGCCCAGAGAAGAGTCCCCAGCTTCTCCTTCCCACCTTTCACTGTGACTATTAGCACTGAAATGTTTTATTTTCTCCAAGAAACCAACTCACTCCTTCTTACCAAGCCTCTGTTATGATGCTGGAGGAAAAAAAAAAAACACAACCTTTTCCAGCTAAGCTCCCCATCCTAAGGATGTGAAATCAGTGCTAACAAAGAAATTCCCTACAAAACCAGATGGGAAATCAGGTATGAAGATGACATCAGCTAAGCCTCGGCTGACATCAGGTATGCCTTGGCTTCATGGGCACGACGAGATAAGCCAAGGGCTATGGTCCATGTACCAGCCTGGCTTCCCCGAGCACAGGATGCTCCGGCAGCCTCTGCTCCCCGGACTAAAGCGGGGAAGCTGCTCCCCACGTTCCCACAGAGACAAGGGGATGCTGCCAGACACACGGATACAGTCCAAGGAGCTGCCGCCCACCCAGACCCGCTCCTCAGAGCCCATCTCTCTGAGTGCTTGCAGCTCCCATTTCCAGCAACCAAAACATTAAATATTAAGCAAAGAGAGTTAATCTATACCTGGGATATTGACACAAAGTGGAGGAGGGGAGAAGAAAAAGATAAATAAACACTTTTTAAAAAATCAGCCTCTCAAGGCTGCTCCACCAGTGCTTGCCAGACCTCCGAGCACGGCTCCCAGGAGGAACAAGATGCATTGAGAAGTGCCACCCTCCCGGCTCTCCCTGGGCAGCTGGAGCACCTCGCTGGGACCCTCGGGTGGCTTGGACACAAGCAGGACCTTCTCAGCTGTCTGGGGCCAGGCTCACCTTGCGCTCACCTCTCCCGAGGTTGGGACAGGATCTGAAGAGCAGCAGAGCAGCCATCGACTTAAGAGTGTCAATGCTCAGTTAATGCTTACCAGGACTGCTCTGACGCTCAAATTGGCTTTTGGAGCTGGGGAAGACGAGCATGCCGGAATGGCTCATCCATCCCTCAGCTCAGCCCGTGGCGGGCAGGGCTGGCACGGGAGCAGCCATGCCCTGCAGATCCCTCAGCACCGGAATGAGCCTTGTACAACCGGAGGGAAACGCCACCATTCATCTCCCAGCAAACACTTTCAAGCATCACTCAACACCTCTCCAGCAGAGGAGACCAGTATTTTTTTTTTTCCCCCCTGGCTGAGCGCTCACATGTATATTATTTTTTTTAATTCCAGTCTCAGCGATCCCTCCAAGTCCTCCACTCCCCCCTCCAAAAGAAAACAAACCCGAAAGCACAGAGTGTGCCTTGCAAAGTCCCAGCTCCGGCGTCCCGCAGCGAAGGGGCACGCGGTGGTCCCAGCAGCCAGCCCAGCGCTGCTTGTTGATCTACGCGGCGCAGTATATTTCTTTAAAGCGAAGAGCCTATGCATTCGATGCATTGTTGCGCAAGGGTTTGTTTTCAAAGCCTGACCCCAAATCTGAACTCCGCGGATCCTGCGTTTCTCAAGATCAAACGCGAGAAAACGTGACCAATGCAAACAAGAAATAAACCTTGATAATTATAGCCGTGCGCTGGGGCGGCTATTGTTTAGTGCAGACTAGTACCCGCTTTAGCATAAACATAACCCTATTTTTAAAGGGATGCTTGACCGGCTTACAACATTACTCCCCACTTTGCCTCCAAACCCCCTCCTTGATACAAACCCACCGTCCCACGAATGGAGAGATTTTAAGAGCAGAGCCAAAAGGCTAAGTGATGCGCCCATGGCCGCGCTGAGCGCTGGTGGCAGAGCAGGTCTTTTTTCCCCACCCCGTCTGCTCCTGGTTGGCGTGGGACAAAGGGGACCCCAGGATCTGGCTGCTGCTTGCAGCTGGCAGGAGCAGACAGACATCGGAGGACAAACAGACAGCACCGGTCTTTTCAGGAAGGCCGTATCACTTAGCACTTGGAAAGGAGCTACAATATTTTCCTGATTATGTTTGCACGCAAACGAGTGCCGCGGGGAAATTATGCAACCCTGAGCGGGGAGGGGTGGGAACGAGGGAGGATAGGCTGGAGGGGGGCCCCCACGCTTGCACCCCGCTGCCCTCGGCCCCGGCCAGCGCAGCTGCAGCCCCCGAGGTACCACGGTCTCCGCCGCAGATGGGCTCCATCACCAGCATCCACCAGAGCCCCTGCACCGCAGCCTCTGAGTATGGAGGCATCGCTCAGCTGATACATCCCAGCCCAGGGGTCATTAACGGCCTCTTCGTTAAGCTCCTGAACCAAAATGCATATATTCATCACCTGGGCAATTTAATTACCGAGCCTGGGTTCACCTCGCACACCCACACACCTTTCTTTTTCAGGGCCTCTGTGTGGTCATAGCCACAAATAAACAGATTGCAGGAGCGAGGGGCAGATGCTGACTCCTACAACCCCTGTCTCGGGCATGGAGCCTTTAAACCACCAGAACTTGCAGTATTTAATTCCTTTTGTTACCGCTTCTAGCTCTGGAGCTCTGCCTTAGGCTTTCTAGATAGGATCACAGGGAGCAGGAAACAGAGAGCTAGGAGATGAGCTTCCTGGGGATCACACGCAGGCTCACACAGCCCATCAATCACCCTAATTACAACTGGCCACATATCCACATATCCGCGGCGCTCCGTTACTGCCCATAATTACACGATCGCATCACTTCTCTGGGAACAGCACCACGGAGTTCCTTCGGGATCTGGAGATGCGGTGCAGCTCGTAACGTGTCTCATCCAGGCGCGCTCGCGGCCGCGATCGCCAGTCATGCAGCAGCTGAGCAGAGGGAACGCGGGCAACGCCGGTCCCCAGAATAAGACTTTCAGGTCCTCACACACCCCCCAGCACTGCCTCTCTCCGCAGCACACCCCCACTTCGGCTTCTGATTCTGTCCCACCCAGAGACAGGAGACCACCACAAGCAGGTTCCCTCAACACCAAGAGCTTGGGATAAAAGCAAGGTGGGGCACGGGTGTCCATCATGGGGATGAATACGATCTTCTCGGGGAGGATATCAAGCCTTGGGACAAGGCTGGGCCTCCCAACACCAGTGTCCATCATGGACCTGCTGGAACCACCACCCCAGCAGGCAAGCCTACTTAAACAGCGGGGTCTTTGCAGCGAGAAACATCCCCGTTCCCCCTGTTAACGCTACACAGCCTTGATGCTGGCTGAGCCCGTAGGTCCCACCAAACCCCAGGGCTGGGTGTGGGGCTCGCCCTTACGGGATGCTGGCCACCCTCGCCGCGACCATGCGCTCACACCGGCTTTCCCGCTCAACCGCTGCCACTCGAGGGATGATGCTCTCCCGTGGCCACCCCCGGCAAGACCCATCAGCCAACACCAAGGCCAAGGCCAAAGGCAGCGGGTGGCTCACAGGGGCCAGCGGAGGGAGCGGGGCTCGCTCTCCTCACGCCACCCCACCGCAGGCAGGACGAGCCCCGGGCACGCTTTTCGGATGAATTACTTTTAATTGAGGACACAGGAGCTTAGGAACGCGTGATGCCGCCGGAGATAAATATAGCCGCGGCTGAAAGGATGGAGGGGGCAGGGAGCAATCCCGGTTCAACGCCTCGGAGAAGGAGCTTCCAGCCCCGCCGCCCGCTCGCCGCGCTCCGGGGAGGCTGAGCCGCCCGAGCCGCCGCCGCCGCCGCCTTCCCCCGGCTCCCCCCGGGCGAGGGGCCGGTGGCGGGGAGCCCGTACCTGTTTTAAACTCCAGCGCGGGGTCCTTCTCCCCCTCGCCCAGGTCGCTCTGCAGCATCATGTAGAGGATCCCGAAGGAGTTATGGATGCCGAAGATGGAGCCGTTGCACCAGGCGGCAGCGAAAACCACCACCCAGCCGAAGCCGCCTTCGGGGGGCTGGAAGGGCGCGGCGGCCCCGCTCGTTCCCCGCTCGTCCTCGGGGCCGGTGCCGGTGGCAGCCCCGGCCCGGGGCTCGCCCTCGCCCGCCGCCTCCTCTTCCTCGCCCCGCTGCGCCATCGCGGCCGCGCTCCGGCCGCCGCCCGCCGCCCGACTGCCCCGCAGCCGGTCCCACATGCCCGCCGCCCCCCCCGGCCGGCCCCTCCTGCCGCAGCCTCACTCCCCGCCTCTCCTCCTCCTCCTCCGCCTCCATCCTCCTCCTCCTCCTCCAACGCGCGGCCCCCCGGTCCCAACCTGCGGTGGGAGGAGGGAGGCGGGGGGGGGGGGG
>JAVSBS010028373.1:80993-122952 GCA_033124195.1 Coracias cyanogaster | reverse complement strand
ACATAAGATATGAAGTGGCCTTCACTACTTAGTGAAATAACGTGAGCAGGGTAATCCTACAAGTTTCAAATTTGTATGAGTAGCAACTTCCATCAGTGAGCTGGAAGTGAAGACAGAATACTGAGTAAGAAATGGCCTAGCTCAGGAGGAGGAACCTCTGGAAGCTCAGGAAACGACTTCCCTGTCCTATGCTGCTTTGTCATGTACAACTGTATCTTGAGCTGCCATTAGCCAGTCTTTAATCTAATTGTAGTGGGTTGTGGCATGAAGTCCAATGTCTTACAGAAGTCTGTGTGTTCATGTATGTGTATTGCTATTGTGAAACATTTATACAGTTAGCTTAACAATTAACATCTAATTTGAAAATTAATGTAAAGCTAGAAAGGGATGTTATAAGAACTACTACAGTATCCTTAGCTGAGCCAGTCTTAAGTATGTGATCTATTCTTGGCAGCTATTTTCATTCTGTCCTTTAAACTTCTGTTATAGAAGGTTCTAGAACCTCCTTTGGTGTATAAAAGCCATATTTTATAATTTTTAAAACTATTCTTCTATAGCTAGAACTTACCACTTTCAGTTGTTTCTATAGCTGATCCTGTCTCTTCGCATATTGACTACTAGCAACTCATTACTGGCAGAAGGTTCAGTATTCTTGTGGCAGTTAGTGATGTATCATGTAAATGGAGGCCTTCTTCAAGAGTAAAATGTCTGTGAAGGTGTGGAAGGAAGGAAAGAGGCATTTGAGTAGTTTTACAAATGAGCATGCAGAGAAGGGAATGCCAATTCATATTAAAAGAAGACGATGACTGTAGAAAGGACATGGAAAGGTACAGAAAAAAGGGGAAGAGAATCTGAGTTCAAGGCAAGGGAGCTGCTGCTTTTTCAGCCCATGTTCTGCAAAATCCTACTGGAGAAGGTGTTGGAAACCAGTGGCTCAGAGCTTGCAGACAGAAATTTTAAGACTGGAATCTTTTATTAACTTGAGTTTTGAACAGACAAGTAGGCACTGTCATATTTTAATTGCCAGTGTGTTTTAAATCTAAATGTAAGTCTGCGCATTATTGTCAGTTGTTGCAAGATGGCCAAGAGTAGAACTGGTGTGGAGCTCCCACCTGCAGGAGAAGGCCCCAGCACACTCCCAGGACTCTACAAGCAAGTTGTTACTGTCTCCTGTGTGTGCACATTGTTGCCGCATAAATAGGATGTCAGTTTTCAGGACTATCAAACCAATAGGTTCCCTTGTGAATTCCTTTAAGGAGGAAGGGATTAAATGTCAGCATAAACGAAGGAGATTCTGGGCATTCCAGCTGGAGACAAACTTTTCTTAATCCTAGCATACCCTTTTGATTATTATTTCAAAACTTTCAACATAAACACTCATAACAGGAAAGTGTTCATTTCTGTGTTAATACCAAACGAAGAGATAAATTTGTCTCTTTGTACAACCCTGGCTTTTGCTTTTGAGCAGTTTTATTGCTTTGCCACCGTAACGTAGGCCAATGTTACGTTCTTCAAGGTGACATTAATGTCTCCATAGAATCACTTAACTGGGCAGAATGCTTGTGTGCTTTTTATGTAGAGGAAGATAGGAAGACTAATGGAGTGTAGGTGTTTTTCTTTATGGTAGCTGTTGTATACGAGTTTTAGTGTTGCTGGAACCATAACTTGGTTAACACAGTGTATGTGTAAACTTGCTTTGTGTCCCCAGACTTACAGTGCAGTAACGAGGTTTTTTTTTTTCTCTTGTCATTAGTAACATACCAGAGAGAATGGCTTCCCCCCCTGGAAACTAGTTCTTGCCTAATAGATGTAATTGCATTTGGCAAGTTCTGCTTACATCAGGCTTTGGCATTTTTGTTACTCTTAGGCCTTCCTACCACACTGTGCATCTTTATGTATTTTTCTTTACTTTTATATATTTGTGGAGTCAAAAGCATAGGGCTGAAAAAGACAATGTCATCTCACTCTTCATCCTTTTGTCCCATGGACATCTCCTTAACCTATTCTTTAAAGCTAATAGTAGAGACTACTGCAATGGGAGATACAAAATCCCAGGTGTCTCGGAAGAATCAGTCTTATTGAGCAAGAGAAGAGCGATTCTACCATAAGCCACACTGCACTGAAAAACCTCCGGCAGTAGGTTAGGCTACTCTGACTTCCTGTGAAGATGATGTGCGTGAACAGCCCCTTCATCTGGTTGAGCTGGGAGGGCAGAAACTCTTGGCAGAAGGATGGTAAAAATCTACTGAGGAAGAAGTGAGAAAACAGGTGGAGGATTTGCTTTTCATAATCTATATATGCTTTCTTCATACCTTCTTTATGTAGAATGATTGTAATTTTGTCTTCAAGAACAAAATAGAAACACAGTTGATTTAGAAATTTGAAGTAAAACAAAAATACATTTCTGTATAACTCATAAGGATGTATTTCTGGTATTCAGGTTAAAAATATTCTGAAGGCACCACTGAAGTAGAAGTCAGCTGATAATGTGAAATTTCACAGGAAACCTCAAATCTCTCTCATGCTTTTTCTTTGTCCTTACTGCTTAAGTTTCAAAATTATCTCATTTTCTAATGTGTTTGGAACATTTAGTGTAAGGTTTGCAGTAGGAAAGGATCCTCTTTTACTGCCTCTGGAATTAGCCTGATGAGGGGCCTGAACAAATGTAGATGTTCTTCAAAAACTGTGTAAAACATTAGAGATGAGATCACACAGTATTCTTGATATTTGTGGGACTATTTGATAGGCTTAAAAGATATTTTAGTTAACCTATGAATTGTTTGTAGGAAACTGTCTACTTGTATGTATTAAATACTACTTCAGTGTTGGATATTTGACTTCTCTAAAGCTGGAGAACCCTAACACCTGGTGTCAACACATGGGGAAAAATAAACAATAAAAATTGGTTTAACTAGGAAAGTGATTCAGTGAATGACTTCAGTCTTAACATGTTGGTTTATAAAAAATGATGTCATTGCAATGCATAAACAGTCTTACAATGAGAAAACAGTTGTTTGAAGAGACTCTCAAGTGGCTAGAAGCTGTAAGAAGAGTTGTGCTTATTTTTAGAAATTAAATGGCACTGGGAACAACCTCACCAACAAGAAATTCTTCTCTCTGCTGTTGGTTCATTAGCAATATTTGTAGCCATCCTATTGATTTATTTATTAGAATATTTTTGATTAAGCTTGGCAAGGTGTTGAGAATCTTAGAGCTACCAGTATATTAAGGCCACTGATTTCAAAAACTAATAGTCCACACAACTGGATTATATCTTTTTTTTTTTTACTCAAGTGCTTGTGTGTTTTCTCCTTGAGATTGATGTTGCTACCTCAGGCAAAATGAGCTAGTTCATGCTCTGCTTATGACATATGTAGTGGCAGAAGTCGTCCTTGTAGGTTGGAAAACGAGTAGGGAATGAGTAAGTGGATTATTCTACATATTGGTTATGCAGAACTAATATTTGGTCTTGTAGGCTTGACGGAAGTGACACTCAATGGAGCAGTGTATGTCCTCAGTTGCCTAGGTGTGGTGTGTTGCTCCTTTTCTAAATTTCTTCTTTCATTCTGTCACACTGGGGTAAAGCTGTTGCAATTGTCACTGCGCTCCCTGTGTGATGTGATACCAGACAGCAAATCTTCTTGTCCACACATGCCTTTTGGTCTGATTTCTTATTTTCCCTTTTGACCAGTGGAGGAAACTCTTTTACCTCACTCAAGATGGCAGAAGCATTTTTCGCTTAAGGTCTGTTGTGCAAAGTTACAGTGTTAAAACATGCTACTAACTGTTTACTTGGAAATATAGTCGCTCTTTGGACAAGAAGGCTAGAATAACTTTTAAACTCCAAGCTCTTGAGTTATATCAACTAGGTTGTTCTAGTCATTCTCCTTCCACTCTGATACTTGTCAGGAGTAGGAAGAAGCACCATTCTGGAACTGAGATGAGGCATAAATTCTGAGGTTACTGATGCTTTTTCAGGTGCAAAGTACAAGTCACAGAATCATAGAATGGTTTGGGTTGAAAGGGACCTTAAATATCATCTAGTTCCAACCTCCCTGCAATAGGCAGGAACACCTCCCACTAGACCAGGTTGCTCAAAGCCCCATCCAACCTAGGGCTTTGTAAGTCTTGTAAGTTTAATTTGTCTCACACTGATGTGTGAAGTATCGGCCTTTTGGAACCCTGCTACGGAATGGTAAGATAACTTGTATGGTAGCCACTAAACCAGACAGTTGTCTTCCTTTTGCTAATGGTTTTTTGATTATTGAGGTGCCAAGTTGCTGTCATCCTAGTCCTTGTCGCTTAATTAGCAAATGCTAAATGCTTTTATAGGGTATAGGCTGTAGGCACAAACAGTAATAAATAAGCCTTACTCCAACAGATCATCAGTACAGGAATTAAAAACCTCATCTGTGATATTATTCTTTATGGATTGCACAGCTGGGGCAAAATACTCACTTCATCCCTGCTCGTGTGTGAGTATCATTAAAATTCAGAATTACCTGTCTGACCTGCAGGGTATTCTTACCCTCACATCTAGCAGAATTGAGAATGTTCGGAAATGCAAAGTAAAATGGAGGGCTAGTTCACATTTGTTATATGAAATAAGTCCTGGGTTTTATTTATTTATTTATTTTCTGGCTGGAAGTCTCAAGATATGCATGTTACAATCACCTTACAACATCAGCTGAGGAAATGCTGGGAGTGACTCAAAAGCTGTCACCAGGTAGCAGATCTAATGGAAGCCTCATCTTTTGTAGTGCTGAAAAAATTTAAGAAAAGTTTCAAAATCATATTTCTATAATACTTTTTCCTGCAGTCCGACTTGGCATCGCCAGAAGTAAAGTCTAAAACTACACTGAGTGAAGCGAATTGAAAAATAGGGGAAAGAGTTTTGCTTACAGTACATTTCCCTTTCTCTGGTTTGGACAGCCAGCTTCTCTCCTGCAGAAAAATCTTTGGAAAATATGGCAGAGCTATCATTATATCCTGAAAATGAAGGATTTGTTTCTTTTGTAGAAAGCTAGAACAAAAATCAACAAAACAAACTTGATGCAAAAAGAGTATTTGGTCAAAAAAAGGAATGTAAATTAATGTGAAGTTGTCCGTTTTGAGATATACTTAGCCATTTTGAAACTTGACCTCTTCTAACTCTTGTTGAGCAGCTGATGTGTTGAATGTCTGAGGTAAGCCTTTGTCAACCTCGCAACTAAAGAGATGCTCACAAATTCTGTCAATGCCATGAAAGGCACTCTGATACTGTAACAAGTGGAACCTCCCAAGAAGAGATCACCCTGTTTGGATTTTGTATTTGACTTCTGTAGTTCAGAGTCCTTTGGGCCTTTGATTTTCTTCAGGAGGAAAAGTCGTGCCAATACAAGTATCATTGTGCAGTTTCCCAGGGGCAAAGCAGGTGGCCAGATTCCCGTGGCACAGAAATGTTTGTGTGCTTTTTGTCTTGTTTTCCATAATAATTTCTCAAGCACAGTTAAACGATCTGTTTAGTTTTCTGTTCTGGATGGAGATGTGCTGGGTTGGCAGCTCTGGGATTTTCTGTGTTTTGCCAGCTGGCAAACATGCACATTTGTGTAAGCCCATTCATAGCTGATACTGAGAGGCAGGTGCTGATTTACTGTTCTTCAAATAACTGTGCTGGCATATGTCCAGTGTTAACAGGACTGTGCCTAGAGAACAAGAGTGCATCACTTCAGATCACTGTGACACACCTCTCTGAACACTTATTTACTAGTATTGGGAGGGGAGCAGAGTTAAATGTATTTCCGTGGTGGATTTTACTCCCTGTAGCTGGATAATGTGTGTGAAGTTAATACACATACGTTACTGACAAATATGAAATGTAAAAATGAGAAGTGAAACTTACTGTCGACGGCAGTAACAGAAAAGAGATGTTTACTGCTGCACATCCATAGGGAATGCTTCCTCATAGCCCCTTAATAGCCAATGGTAATGATTAGAGAAAGGAACTCCAAAACCTGTATGATATGACTTCTGTTAGTCCTTACTGCTCCAGTTGCTGGGAATTCTGTATGCAAGTCACCCAAAACATCCAGTTCCCAGTAGCTGCTGAGGCCATATCCAAATTGTAGGGCTTCCAGTCTCCTGCCTATGTCAGCTCCCTGTGCCAGGCAGCCGCCATGGCCCCTGACCTGATCTCGCTGTGCTTGTCGCAGCCTGAGAGCACTTCAGGGCAGCTGCATGGCTGTTCTCACTGCTCTGCATGGGTCAGACCTTCTGTTGCATGGTCTTGTTGGATAAGGGGTTGAAGAGAGGATGGAGCTATGAAACATCCGCTGGAGTGATCGATACTGAGACAGTGTTGCTTTGTTAACTAATCCATAGCTGACTATATGTCTAACACTGAGTCACTAATGACAGTTTGTTATTTCTACATCAGCTGCCTGCAATGAGGTCCTACAAATCCCCTTCTTGTGTTTCCCAGGCTCTGCTGACAATGATGAGACATGTAAGAAATTGCATAGTATATTTAAGTAGCTACTTTTTTGCTAGGATAACTTAATTCTCATGAAGAGCAGTTCCATGAAGACTTAAATAACAAGAAACCAATTAGAACTTACATTTTTTGCTATAGCCTGGAAGTTATTAAATGTAGCAATTTATAAAATTTAAGTATGCTTAAGTAAGCAAAATGCAGCTCCTTCATACTCCCTGCTTCCTTCTTATTTGTGGTTATCCTGGTGCTGTAACTGGTTATAGTAGAAATAGCAGTGAGCCAGTGGGCTCTGTTCTGAGATGTGAAATGGCCTTCCTTGCTTGTGCATGGTAACATTTATTTGAAAAATTTGTGCAGGAAATGTAAGGAAATGGTTTTTATCCATACTAAAACTTTCCCTCAAGTTTCCCAAACAGATTTTGAGAACAAACCCAAGAAATGTTTGAAGAATAGCAATGATGACATCACTGGTACAGTGGGGGGACCGTATGCTCAGTACCAATCAGTTAATATACTGTAAAAGACTGAAGGTGCAATTATATATTAAGAAAACTCAGCCTGGCGTGTTTTTTTTTCTTCAAAAACATCTGCAGATTTTGTAAATACCATCATCTTTCACACAGCATAAACCCATAGTAATAAGTATGGTTGTGTGTTGTCTTTTGGCTGTTACAATAGTCATTTGCAGTTGCTAAGCTCCCAGTTTCCTGGGAGGTAGATAGCAATATCACCTCCATTTTACAGATACAGGTAAAGAGGGAGTGAAAGTAAGTGAATTAGCGTGCCCAGGACTGCAGTGAGCTGGTGATAGCTGACATTAAAAATGAAGAATAAGCTCACAGTTCTGTACTCCAAACTCAGTATTTATTCTTCTTTCCTGACAGTGACATTATACTCTGGTATAAAGTATGTAGTTGAAGTATATACAAAGGTTGTGGTATAGGGATGCTCTATTGCATTTTCTTGCCTGGTACTTAAGAGGTGGGTCCATGTTCTTTCTCCTGGATTGTAGAAGAAAATTTATATGGTTGCCTTCTGCTGAACTGGCTGTAAAATCAATCAATTTCCCCACCCAGGCTATGCCCGCTTATATCTAATTGCAAAGTGTGGAACAACAGTCCTCTGATTAAATTGTGCTTTCTCTCAAAATAAGACTGTAGTCTCTTTTTGCCTTTATGATTTGATTGAGATCAAGTTAACAGCAGAGAGATATGCACAGATTCCTATCAATAAGGGGTTTGTTTAAAATAAATGAATGCTGTATTTTGGGCCCTGGTTCTACGTTGCAGTAGGCAATGAAGAAAAACAAAATACAAAAGAAAAATTGAGGGGCTTTTGGCTCATACAAATGGATTTGCAAAGTATCAATACTGCTGTCTCACTGATTATAAATTCACTTCAGTTTGGAAAAAAAGTGGGAGAACTTGTTTGACTGTAGCTGTGGATTATGCTGCAGTAATTGAGTTTGTTACTTTGGTGATGCTACAAGTTACTGAAGTTATCAAAGCAGGAGCTTTATTTGATGACCAATACCAAGCCTTTGTACTAAAGGGAAAATGGTAAAGGCTCCAACTTTTGCTGTGTATTTCTCACAACTGTTTTTAGTAAGGGAAATCGGTGGAGTCACTGTCAGGCTTTTAAAAGGCTTTGGGTTTTGTTTCGTGCCTAGTTTCTGTGCATCTTCTGAACCTGCATAAAACTCTTGTAACACATACTGACTAGTTTTTGTTTGGCAAAGTTCTGTTATGCTTGGCAAGCTTCTCTCTTGCTGCAAGAAGTTAGAGTATAGTGATATTATATACTACTTTGAAAATAACCACCACTCAGTCTAACTCCCTAGCATCAACATAGCAGCTTAATGTTATCTGGACTGATGTGTTTCTTTAAGTTTCTATTTGTCTCTGCAAATTTTCCTAGTGACATGAGACTTCTTTGTTTTTTACTTGGTATAGGCATCACTACAGTGAATACATGTATCTGTCTGTTGTACATGTTAATATTTAGAAAAGTATTTGAGACTGGAGTTTTACAGATAGCGTGATCTGAGCTGAAGAACAGGTTTGTCTTCGCAATTAAAGGGAGCTTTCTTCAATGAAACATAGTTTAGGCTTTCCTTCCATACATTCATCCTCAAGGCATGAATATATATCTATATGAGTGTGATGACTTCATGGCTTGACTGTAAGACTTGAACAAAACTTAGTGGACCCTAACTTTTTTTTTTAAGATTCCTTCTGCTGTCACTGCAAGGAAGTAGGTTGGTTTTGAGAGAGGTCTTGCATCAGAGCCAAATGCTGATCTGCTTCAGGACTGTTTCCCTGCCATTTAGTAGGGAGTCCTGTGATGCAATCTTAAATAATAATTATTTTTATCATCTCATGTGTCTCGCTAGCTTTATTGTGGACTCAATTGATCAAAGTTACACTAGATAGCATAGTTAGTGCAAACGGCCTAGAAAGATAACTAATGTAATGTCTTCATCTCTTGTCATCACAAGAGAAAATACTCACTAATCAGATGAAGGCACAGACTGTTACAGCAGAGAGATTGGTAGAAGGTGGCGGAGATAAGTAAAAAGTTAATTGACCTTTGCTGTGTATGTCATTAACATGAAGGATGCAGGCTGAATGTGGAGGAAAAATTTGAACTGGTGAGTGTAAAGTTAGTGAGCTTGTATAAGTAAAAATTATATGTGCAACATTTTTGTGGACAATACAGTGAACTCTGGAATAGGAAGCAAACTCAGGGAAGGACATACATTTGGACTAGAGAGGGCTGCTTTTAAAATGATACTTTGGACATGTGTCAGGAAAGGTGAAATGGCCAAATGAAGACTGATGTGTGTAAAAGAATGAAGAAAGAATTGATGTGGATGCTAGAGGGGCAACGTGATTTTATGTAAGAGGCTGTATAAGTAGAGATCTCTAATGTAATTAAGCAGTGAGACTGGATACCAGGAGAGAGGAAGGTAAGGAAAAACTGGAAAGCAATTAAATGCAGTTTTGGAAGAAAATAGTAACAAAAATACTTTCAGCTACATAGTGATGATTTGGAAAATAATGAAAATGCAGTGAAAAACTAGGGGTAAAGCTGAAAGCTGTATTGGAAGGTTTGTAACTTTATTATTAGGAAATGTTCTTCAAATGCTTATTCCAAGGCCATCTGGAAAAGTACAGTTAATACAGATCAAAAAGGCCCTGTGAAAAATGGAATTGGGCTAAATTTCAGATATTACTTAAATGCTCCTCCTCTTCAGTCTGGGGAAAAAAAGTGGAGGTTTGGATTTTCAGAAAGCCTTGACATAGCTATGTGACTTAATAATTATCTAAATGATATTTAGGGGTTTTTTTAATAATAAAGAACTATGTAGAGAAGCAATAAGCTGAAAATTAAACCCACCAATTTTTGCAGGATACTCCTTGGGTGAAATCAGTACAGCACTTATATAGTGATTAGTTCTTTTGAATGTGAGCCTTTGCTCAGTCACTATTACGAGATTTCCTTCAAATGTATCACTGTTTCTGTACCTGGATCCATAACTTTCTCTACTTCTCACCTTCTTCTAAGGGAAAGGGTAAGGTCCAGGATCAGAACATAGTTTGGAGACAGAGTGAGCAGTCAGGCCGTGCAGTGAGCCGTTGCCAGGTCAAAGTACTTACAAACTACTGTGATCCTAGAAGAATCAGAGTGCAAAGGGCCAGTTTAACCGCCTGGCAGCAATAAAACAGAGGCAATATCTGGTTACTGTGACCTCAGAGATGAAGGCACATTGTGAAGTCAAAAAGCACGTGCAAAGCAGCATGGGAAAGCAGCTGTAGGATTGTCAGAATATTTCTAAGCAGACACATGATCATCCAGACATTGCTGAAAGGTTATTTGCTCTCATATGCGAGGAACCCTAATTAATAATAATGTCAACAGCTTTAAAAGCTTTACAGCAATCTGCAGGTTGCTTCAGTGAAAGGTTTGAATTGTTTGAACCATTTCTGTTGAATATACAGGCATATGCCTGAGGCAAGCTACCTTGTAAACAAATGGTAAATTGTATCAGCCACGTCTCCAAAATATTTACTAGTTTTCCTTCTGGAGTGGTCAGGTGGTTGGAACATCGCTTCCATGCTTTCGTTGCACTGTGACCTGAAAGGAGATGAATTATTAAAACTAAACAGTTTGACAGTGTTTTGGTAAGGGATGCCAAAATAGACACACATTTTGCCTAGGGTATGACTGACAGGTAAGTCGGCAGAAAGGGTTGTGTATCTGATAGCTCCTTCTATGTAGATTATTGGAGCTTGATCGAGACCTTAAAGATAGGACCTGTCTGTTCCCTTTTGGCAGCCTGTTCTTGCACACAAATACTGTTTGCCAGCAGTGCTTCAGAGGAGAGAACACTATTAACCATATGTATATTCCAAGGGATTAGCATTGTATTCTATAATATATAAACTAGTATTTAATTTTATTCATATAATATTGGATATTGTCCCCTTGAGAAGATGCTCTCCTACCTCCAGTTCTGCTTCTTGACCTTGCTTGAAGGGTAGCTAGCAAGAGAGGAAGAGTCCCTGTTTTCATATGTCTCCTTTTGGTTTGATTAGGTAATTTGCTGTTCTCTCAGGTCTGGCAGGAATACACCCTTCAAGATGGGAACAGTATATGGAAGTTCAAGTAAAATTGCTGGCAGTGTCCCTTCAGGTGAAACAAAGCATAGTGTAGTGTTGGGTGCTGTTAAGATACCAGCTGTATGGACAGAACATGCTATATATGCTAGAAATCTGAGCTATTTCCAAGCATGGGGAAAATTATTTTATACAACAAATGAACACAAAAGACCCAGACCTTGCCACAGAACCTTCTTCAGTCTGTTGAGACTGAAAAGACTGCAGAATATCGTTCTGAAACGAAGGGTGAAAAATTTTGTCTCCATAAAAGCAGCTCAACCTTCTGTGGATGTGGAGTTAGTACTGTGGACAGTCAGACCTTGGAGAAGCAGTTGCTAACCACTTCCTCTTGCCTATCAGACCTGAAAATCCAGGAAGCGTGTAGGGGACAGTGCCCCAAAAACTTAACCACCCTCTTTTCTGAGGTTTCCCTAGCTCAAGAAGAGCTATCAGAACAAGAAGGAGATGAAGAGCAAGGAACAAGGTCCTACTTTTACTGCAGAGCTGAGGCAAAAGGACTTGAAATTTTGGCAAGAAACTAAATGAATTATAGAAAGGGGCAAGACATTAAGAGGTAGCAAACAGGGTTAATGAGAAGGCAAATACTGTTTAAGACCACACTCCATCTGAGTTCCTGCTCACTTTCTACCTCTATTCATTCCCTTTTGGCAGACCTTGAAGCTTCTGTGTTAGTGGAAAGCTGATTTCTGAGGAAGTTTTGTTTAGAGCATCTCTCTGCCCATAGGAGTTAAGTTCCTTCAGATGCTTTCCCATTCCCAGCAAACCCCAAGTTATTCCACTACAACACCCAAGATTCCTAACCTTCCTCCCGGAGGAAGTGTGCTGATTTAGCTGCTGTGTATAGATTCAAAGCTTTGAAATTATTCTTTTTTTCTTAATTTGAATTTGCATTGTTCGAGCAAACTTTTAGGTCTATGAAAGCAGTTTTTTGAATTTTTTGTTCCTCAGACAAAGCGTTACTTCTAATAAAACTAACATATAACTAAACTATGTGTTTTAAGAGTCTTTATTGTAGACATTGACCTAGCCAGCTTAGCTTGTTCATTCAAATTGGCTGGGTATGCAAAAGCTGTGTAAAATTAAAAATTAATGAAAGCGTACAATAGACACAAGAAACCGGACAAGTAACAATAAACCTGCTCAACTTAACATGCAATCATCCTGCTTAAAACCAATAAGCATGCCAAACAGGCAAGACAGGTTGTGTGCAGGAGGATTCTAGATTATCTTGTTATAATAAACTGTAGTTTGACCAGTTTTGTTTTAAAGCTGGTATTGCCACTGAAAGGAGGAGTCCTATGCTTATGAACTTGCTGTTCATGTCTGCTCGCAGTGCTGGTTTATGTCCTTTTCCACCTCCTTTCTCTGATCCTTCTTGTGCTGAGATTACTGGGTGACTGTGGATGAGGCATCTGAGGAGCTTATGTGCATGGGCAGGGGGTGAAGAAGAAGAAAAAGCATTTGTGGGCTGTTTTCCTACTCGCTTAGTCCCTTGATGTTGTTTACCACACTTAACTGATCTTTCCAGTGCTACCCTATACTTCGAACTAGGACAGGAATAGGCAACTCGGAAGCATTAAGCCAGGCATACATCTGAAACAGGACACCCCTTCCTCCCAGTACATCCCTGTGCTGAATTCATGGTGCTTTGTGTCTAGGTGAGAATGTTTAGCTGAAATATGCCCCCTGTTCTTGCAGATATGGTGTGCAAATAGAATTGAAAATGGCAGTAGTTTAAGATGACTTAAAAAGACATTTTAAAATGGTGGGTCCGTTTGCCACAGCGTTGCTTGCTGCCACAGACCTACCAGTGAGCCTCACCTCCAAAACCAAACCCAGCTTTCTTCTTGCATCTCTTATCATGAATTCAGCTGTTCTTTCTGCAACTCGCATATCTCCCTGCTAAAGCTTTTGTTGGAAAAGATGAGCAGAGTCACCTGGAATAAAAGCAGGCACGCTGCTGTTGTTTAAAATGTAGTTAGTTCTAAGTACCTGCATCACGGATTTCTATTTTAAATTAGAAAGCTGATGAGAGACTTAAATTCTTGCATCACAGACTTTTCTAAACTAATCTCCATAAATGTGAGTGAATTTGCCATGGTGGTAGTTCAGTACTTTCTGGAGTACACGTTTTCTGTTTGAGCTGTAGGTACTGATGTGGGAAGACAATAATGGGAAGACAGTTTCAATGAATGCTACCAGTATGCATGTGAGAATGCTCAAATGCAAAGAAATTCAAAGGACTGGGAAGCCTTACACTATTGTGACAACTGCTTTCTAATAGTAGTACACACATACATAATATTGGTCTGTTTGCTGATGGCAGATGGGCTAGTTTGAGAGTATCAGTTAGAAATGGCCACAATCACACATTTCTGTCTTGGGAAGGTAACTCTGAATGGTGTTCTGGCTCTGCGCAGTTCCTAGAGAAATCCTCTTTTTCACGCTGACAGTCTTGCAGCCACAACTGCCATCCTAAACGTGATAGCATGTCCAGTAACCTCTCTGCTTTGCAGCAGGAATGGGTATAGTGCATTCTGTCTACTGGATGTATAATCTGGGTCATGGTCTTGGTTCAGAAGTAAATATTGAATACCTCTGAAATGTCCCTGTAGCTGTAACCAGCAGGTCCTCTCGTAACATGTTTTGTGGAACAGTGATACCAACCACTGCAGTGGGAAAAGAAACAGCGATATGGGTGGAATCAAGGTGAGTTTCATAGGTCTTGGAGTAGGAAACTTTCTCTTCCTGGACAAATAAGTGGCTTCCTTCAGTTGTATCAAGAAGCTGATAATTATTTTTTTCAATTTCTCAAGCTTTCTATCATCACCAGTTACGAGAGAAGAGCAAAATACCTTTTCACATTTGGGTAGTATTCTTATAAAAAGTTACCTGTGTGATAAAGACTACAGAAGTCAACGTATAGATCAAGTTGTTTGCCATGAAGGATCTCTAAGTTGTACTATGACATTACTGGTTTTTCTGTCTTGCATTTCATATCTTTACAATACAATATTTGCTTGTATCCTATAGGTAAGGCACAGAACTTCAGACCAAGTCATGGCTTTGAAGATGAACACGTTGAACAGCAACAGAGCAAACATGCTGAAAGAGGTTCAACTTATGAATAGACTCTCGCATCCAAACATCTTAAGGTATATTGTCTTTTTTTCTGAATAATATAAAGATACATTGTCTTTAAAGCATTCCCATTTTCCCTTTTTTTGTTATAGCTCTGTCTGTTGTGAATGTGTTAGGATCAGAGTCTAATTTAGTGAAAGAAGGGGAAGAGGAGGAAGACTTATTTCAGAGAAAAACAGGTTTTCACATTATAAATTTCTAATGAATCAGTCACATGATTCATTGTGTGAATGAGTGAAATTAGGCTTCTGTTCATAAATTTGAATTATTGCAAAATTAACACCATTCAAATAATTGATGGTTACTGATCTTGCAGATTAACAATGGAAGGTGCCATAGCTTCCTCATATTTTTAGGCCTGTTTTCTATTTTTTAGCATTTCCCTATTGTAGTGCATTTTCAGCATTTTCTTATTGCAAGGTGGGATAAGAGGGACAGAAGAAAAGAAGCTAGATTTGAGCTAACCTGATTTATCTGCTCTTGAAAGGAAAAAGGTAGCTCTTCTTTTGCAATTGATTACTGGATGCAAATCTAAAATGTTTCAATGTGTGTTTTGTTATTCCTTGAATCTTTTCAGTCTTGCTTACTCTTCTGTGATGATGTGACAAGCAATTAATGTAATTAGCTGGAACCATAACATTAACACATTTAAAGGTGTGATGATAGTGCATCAAATAACTGGTTCTCCTAAAGTGCTGTTGCACAGCTGGGATCCAATTTGATAGTCTCAGGTAGTATAGCTCTTTCTGAAAAATTCTGGAGACACAGTGAACTTAACTTGATTTCCTCTTCTTCACTGGGCTATTAAATAGTACAGCTGTAGAACTGATTCCTAAAATTCTTTATAAGCAACTTTTCTGATCCTTGAAATCCTGGCTCAGTCTCCGTCAACTGATGTGTGACAATATTTTGTTTATTTCCCTCAGTATTTATGAGGAGGTGCATCAGAAGCATTTGGACTGTCTGTAGGGAGCATTCCATTAATTCATGTATATATATATATATTTTTTTTTTCTTAAAACCCCCCAAACCCGTGAGCATAGAGAATTTTTACTCATAGTAAACTGTATTAGTTTTATCACAGTATATTTATTCCAGTGTTGTAGTAATCTGTCCCTAATTAGGATTCTTAGTCTGTTTTCTCTGCTTCAAGGTGAGGTGAATTCCTAGCAACTCCTCTGGGTCTTGTTTGTTGTTTTATTTTGGTTTCTGTTGATGATATCAGATATCTGGCTTTTTAGGTTTCAGGATCATTAATTGTTTCTTATATCTATCCACTGCTTCCACCACTTATCCTTAGAGGCTTAGATAAGCAGCCTATGATCCTAGGGACTGATACAGTTCCTTTTTTAGTAAGGTTTGTGGAAAGAATAACTTCATAGTATTGACATTATCAGAATCATGAATCAGTACACTTCTTCAGTTTCTTTATCAACTTTGTGCGGTTTGTAAATCTTATTTTTAAAACCATCTAGCTTTACAAATCTGTTCAAAATAAAGTATTTCATTTGGGGTGGGGTGAGGGAAAGTAGGAACGTGATAGTTTGGCAGGCAAAAAGCATTTAGTTGCAAGTTAAGGTAACCATGCCTGCCCTTGAATGGAGTTGCACAGGTATTGCTGAGAACAAAAGTTGTTGTGTTCAGTTCTGAGTAACTGCTGAAATTTAAATGTCTTGTGATGTCTAACAGATCATATCAATGATATGCCTGGCCCCTCTGGCCTTAGAGCCTAGGAATAATTTGAAGTCAGTGGTGTTGCACAGATGGTCCTGAAGAAAGAACAATGATGTATTGATTTATGCATGAAGCAGGAAAGGAATTCCATTTGGTCTCCTGCTTATAGAGAAATCTTTTTTTTCTGAGTGCTCAACTAAGCAGTTATGGGTGAAGGCATTAGAAATAAATGACTTAAATAGAAATAGTTTATCTTTGCATAATTTGTTTTGAAGAATACTTGCTTTATGAATTTCTTGATTTGAGGCCTCTTCAAAGAGGGTTGGTTCTCTAGAAAAAATATGGCCTTTTTTATGTATTAGGTAAGTACCCTTGCTGCGGAGAGCAAGGACATTCCTGCAGAAAATGCAAATGAGAAAACCACATTTAGTTTATTCTTTTACTGAATAATAATAGGTTTTAGTGTGTATTATTTTTTTCTTTCTGTAGCAGATAACTTGGTAGCTGTGTATGTGCTTTTATTTTTTGTTTAAAATCACTTACTGCAGTGTTTCTGGTCTCTGTCTGGGAGAAGATTTTGCCTTTTTTGCATGTTACCTGTCTACATGTCTGTATATACCTGTATATGTACACACACATGCATGCACACATCTGTATTTATGTTTCAGAAACCTGTAAATCATTGGTGTTTCTACTAGTGTTGTAAAATTAGTTCAGGATGTATTTTTCATTTTAGAAACACATTAAAAATAATGTTTGATAATAATTTGCTTTTATAATAAAGTGGTGAGAGCTGAAAACATCATTGTCAAGTAAGAGCAGCTGGAGTAGTATTGCTGAGAGGTCACTAGGAAAATGTTCTACAACAACATGCTCCTGCTGAAACATTTTCTGGGATTGTTTTTGGAAATTTTAAGCTTTTATTAGCATTTAAAGGGAATGATCCTCTTCTACGAAGTTCTAATGTGTAACTTCCCCTTTCCAGAGACTATGAGCTACCTCAGTTTGCTTTTAAATGTTATTTTCTTCACTCTAATTTCTGTCTTTTAAGTTCTTTCTCTGTATTACTGAGTAAGCTGTTTTGTCACTAGCATCAAGTGTAATTATTTATTGATTATTCACTGGACCTCCTCCACATGCCTTGAAGACATACTCTGATTTTATGTAATATATACATCTGAGCTTCTTCATCATCTGTAAGCTGTAGGACTACCTACTGTTAACTTACGCTGTAAACAAATTACTTTCCTTAGTGCTGATCTGTTGTTTGCCAGTGGGGATGCTAGTGTATTCTTAGGCTGAAATGTTGAGATCACAGTGTGCAGTGGTTAACTGTAGCAGGTAGAGGGCTGTGAGGTGCTCTGGTATCAAATGGCTTCTAAAATTATGAAACTGGATAGATACTGGCTTTACGGCATCCAAAATCTGCTCTCAACCTATTTCAGCATGTGCACGTCGGTAAATGAATGTTTTAAAAAGTGAATGTCAGATTCGGCAGTGATGCGTTTATTTTAGTATACTAAAATCTTCCTTAATCTGGGTGCGTGGTTATGTTTTTGAACATCCTGATGCTTTGATACCTAAAATTTGCATTGGAATCAATGTTTTTGTCCTAGAATTCTTCCATGGTTTGTATGAACTAAGTGATATGGAAGAGAGAAGAGATTAATCTTCCTAGAAGTGTATTTTGTAGCCAAAGATCATTATTATTCTTTGGGTGATTAAAACCTCCATCCATTTGCCAGTGCTCTAAACTACACAGCAGCTTTTTACAGAGACACCAGCTCTTGCAGCTACATTGGCATGATGGTAAAAGGTAAGGGGCTTTAGAGGTTTTCTGTTTGTCTCCCTCCTTGTTGTTTCCTATTTCAATTAGCAGATGCAATTCCAGAGGCAGAGTAGGTGTTAACTGTAATGTAGTAACTTTAGGTTCAGTCACTGTCTGGTGATCATAAGACACTGTGTGTGAAAGATCTGCTCATTTTGCTTTTGCTCTTTTCTTTCTTTTTTACCCAGGGACCAGCTGAGGGACATTTTAGAAATGGCCAGGGCAAAAACAGACTGGTTGTGTTCATGGAGCATTCTGCTGTTTGTACCGTCAACCTAGTCTCCTATCTGTACCTTGCTCCTGCATGAGAGCTAAACACGGAGAACTAAAATGCTTTTTTTCTCTGATCTGCACTTCTCCTTGCCCTGAGTGTGGGATGTGCTGGCTTTATCACACATTCCCTCAAAGCAGATGGTAAGAGCAGGAGTGGAAAAGTGAGCTGGGGTTCTGGTTTGCACCATGTGATGTTTATTATAGCCACTTCAATACAGGTTGGCTGATACATGGCAAGACTGTAATTGCTGGAGTTGGGGAAACCAGAGGTTTGGAGCGTTTCTTCACTTCCTTATTAGTTTTTGTCCCATTTGAAGTGCAGTGCTGTTCAAGGCTTTGGTTAGATCTGGTACCAGAGTTATGGAAGATCCAGTGCATGCTTGTAGATGTTTTTTACCACTTCTCTGCTTCTCTGAATGCTGATGTGCTGCCATAGTCACGAGTTTTTACCCAAATCAAAGTTAGAAAATAGGCCTGGAAAGGACTCAATAAATCTCTGTCCTTGTATCCTAGGCTGGGAGGGAGCCTTAGGGCTGCAGCCCAAGAGACCTGATGCCTTTTCATTCTAGTAATGTCTTACGGGTGTGTTTTTCTCATTTTCACTAATGAAGTGGTGTGCTAACCCAGATTCTCCATCTCCTATGCTGTCTCTTAAATTAGTATATCTTCAATTTTGAGAGAGATAGAATTTCAGTCTTTAATATCACTACCGTTTGCATGAAAAAGTATTTCTTTATTTGATCTGTACCTTGGGGACTTCATTTAAAACATTCTGTACACAGAAAGCCTTTGCTCATGTCTTAAGTGCTCTCACGGGAGTGCTTAGAGGTATTGCTGCATTTGGCAGTGAGCGCGCAGGCAGATTGACTCATTGATTAAATCCACCTTCTTGTGCACGCTTGCACACACACAAATAAGCGAGCCGTGCATATTACTTGAACTTCTCTCAAGGAGAATTTTATTTCATCTCCTTTCAGACACCCTGGGAACACAATACCAGGGTTTTTTTGTGTGCAGTTTTTTCCTTTCAAACCTTTCTTATTTGTGAAATTACTTGTGATTGACTATATTACAATAGGCAGAAGGATAGCTTTTGTCTTTTAACAGGCTTGGTCCTGTATTGAACAGTGCTTTAACAGAAAAGGAGAATACTTTTACTTCTGTGTAATGTGGTCATCAGAAAGGAGTATTTTAGAAAGGCTGGGCACAAGACAGCAGAAGAGAGGCTGTACGTGTTGTCTGTAATGTGTCACAGAAAGGATAGATGAAATGCTCCAGTGTCCTGAATTAAAACGCAAGTGTAGAAAACTTAAAGTATATTTTTAACCTAGGATGGTGCTGAAAATACTTAAGGAAGGTCTTAATGCAGACTTAATATTCTTACTGTCTTCCCTCTCCAGTAAGACTCAGTGCAATGAAATTAGCACCCTTTTGACTTTGTTTCTCTTTGTGTTACTGAGCTCATAGGAGAGACTTCTGCATTGGTGTGTTTGGTTTTTCTGATGCTTAATGTTTTCATCAAACTGCTGAATTTTCTCATACAAGCAGTAGGTTTCAGAGGGCATAAATTTATTATATTGGACTGTAGCTGCCCCAGGTTTATGCGCAGGAACATGTCCTAGTGGAGTTCTTTTAATGGGAAGCATGTGTGCAATGTCTAGATGTCCACAGTGGCAATATAATCCGGATATTCGTTTTGCTTGATTTATCAAGGAGGCAAAGACTGCAGGCTGAGGTTACAGTTCTCAGTCTCCCCTTTCCTGTCCAGAATCTTTCTCCCTTGCAGTCTAACTGAACTGAAAGCAGTTCGAGTAACTGCTGTAACAGACTAAGAAATATCTGGAGTACCTTCTCTTGCTCTTGTCTAGGAAGGTAGGTGTTGTAGGCTGATTGAGGAGTAACCTGGACTTCCAACATCTGAACATCGCTGACATTTGTTAGAAAGCATTTTGTGGTGGAAATGTGCTGCGTTGTATTTTGCAGGGTGGATTCAAACAGCATGCTTCATATTTGCAGCTTCTGGGGAAACTTTTCCAACCACAGTTAGGATTTTGGAAGTGCTTCAGCTTTCCTGATAAGGCCAGATACACTGTCTTGAAAATAAACTTCCTTAAATCTGCAAATGGTTTCCTGTTTTCTGGATGATTGGCTCATTGAAGCTTCTTCCAACTAGAAATGCTTATAGGAAGTGTAACCTTTGGCTGACAAGACATTCTGCTGAAGTTCACCTACAAGCACATTTTGGCTCTGAAGACAGTGCGTCTCGCCAGAGGAGTAATCTCAGCTGTATAGGGCCAGCACGTCAGCTTCCTATCCACAGAACTTGGAATCTCATCTGGGCAATCTCAGAAATGGAAATCTTATGTTGTCTTGCTTGGTAATTTTATCTCCTGGTAGCAGCTGCATGTATTGTCTTTTAGTGAAAATGCTTCCCAACACTGTTTTGTAGCAGTATTTGGCTTAACCGAAAGGCTCATTATTGCTTGATACAGCAGCTAAGAATAAGTTTTCCAGGAATCTGGATCATTAAAGGTCTGTTCTATCAATCTGTTTTCCAGAGCCTGAAAGCTGAGATTCTTGACACAAAGTTTTAAATGGTTTCAGTATGTTGCTTGTAAACTCATTAATTCTCTCTTTATCAGTGTATCTGGTTTCTTTTTTTCCTGGGTAATAACTTCTAAATATGTGAAGCTTATAAATGTATCTTTATGTCCATTTTTTTTTCCCCCATGAGATCATGATACTGAGTTTTGTTTTTAATTTCTGATTTAAAGTTAGAAATGTATGTCTGCTTCCCAATGGTGACCCTTACCCTTGGTCGCTTGAGCCAGTGTGTATCTTCTGCTGTAAGCATAGGTTTACAAGGTAATGAGGGTGTTTCCATTGAGAATTCCCTTGATCAAACAGGTTGGCAGAACAAGTTAAATTCTACCAGTCTTTTGATGACTGATGTTTTTCCTGTCTGCTAAAGATAAGACAAGAAATTTAATTTTGCCAGAATTTTGAGAAATTCTTAATTGCATTAATATTTTAGAATTAAGTAAAATACAATGAATTCCTAGTTTGAAAGTAATGAAATACACTTAGACAAAGGAAGAGTTGATATATAGATTAAAACATCAAAACAATTATTTTTAATTACTTAGCCTCAGTTTTTGGACAAAATTACTGTAGCACTGTTAACTGTGTGTCATTAGCATGTTTCATAAAAGAGGAAATAATACTTTGGAAAGCTGTCTAATAGTGGAACTCACATTTTGGATTTTTTTCCATTTTTGCCTGTGAATAAAGCTGTTAACCCCATGCCTGATGACTCTGGAGACTTTCAGAAAGCATGAAGGAAGAAACAGATTTCTGCTCTGGAGGAGTCTGGATTTCTTTGTCTCAGGAAGCTTAATTTGTTAATTTGTTTACAGAATTGTTCATATGCAATTGCTGTGTGAAGCGTGCACAGATGGTATATCTAAAAGAATCCTTCTTCCCTTTCCCCTGAACAGTTGTGCCCTATTGTTCCTCATTAAATTCCAAGAGGAATGTGATTTTTACTGACTCTCAAATGAAAATATGCATATTTAATTCAGGGAATATTATTTGAGGTGAGAGCAGGCAGTAGAATTCAAGCACAAGTCCTGCTCCTTTGGTTATAAAAACAGATTTCCACAGCTCAGCTTATGCAAAGGACCTTACCTATATTATTTTTTCTTTGGCTGCTTGTAATTTACCAGTCAGCTGTTAGACAAGAGAACAGTGAGGATCATTCATTTCTCCAAAAGCAGCTTAGCTGAACTAGTACTACATGTGTCTTGCATCATTTTGTTTTTAAATTCGGAAGTGTTTGAGGATATAAAAGGTCCTTTTCCTTCAAATTGTTCTCCACAGGATTCCCTTGTCACATTTAATGAAATCATGTGTTTCTACTGCTTGCTTGCAAAGTGGAAATTTCTGAACATTGTGGAAATGTGTTTTTGCTTGTTAAGTCCAAAATCCAAATGATAAATCTGAAAATTAGTTAGCGATTAGTTGCTGATACTTCATTTGTGCAAGAAAGGCTCTGAAGTGCATACAATTTCAGTTTTACTGAATTTTCTCATGGGAGGTATTTACCATTAATATTAATTTACATTTTGTCACTTAAGTTCAGCTTGTATGGTGATAAAAATGAGCTTTTAATTGTTCCTCGCATGTTCAATGTATGGCACATTCTCTGTGCTTTCCAGATAAAGCAAAGGTGACAGTCATTACTATTAGCAGCAGGAGTCTGAACCGCATGCAGTGTGGGTAACTTCTGTGGAATGTCTGTATACTGGATACTATCAAAACTTGCTTCGGTTCAAGTGTTGGAAATAGGGGGGTGGGGAGGGGACGTGTGCTTCTCGTGCCTTCATATTCCTGAGTGGTTAGGGATGGGATAGGAAGAAACATCTTTATGCTTAAGCAGCAAAATGCAAAGGGAAGTAATTTTCTATTTACGCAGACCAAGAGTGGATTACTTGGCTTAAACTTCCCTAAAACAGAAATCTGAGACTGTTCCTTTCTGCATAAATCATTATATGCTGGCCTTTGCTTATAGTGAAATTAGTAACTTTCCGTCTTGAGTTTGAGCTGTCTCCTGTGCTCTCTTGGAACTCCTAATTCAAATTATACTGTATGCATTATGTGTAGCATAGACACATGATTTTGTTTTGTGCTGAGACATTTAAATAATCAACCTTGAGGTATGCAGTATCTGTGAGGCTGAATTTTCTTTTTCATTCTCTCTTGGCATAGCCAGCACTTCTTATCTTGGTTTCTTTAAATAAAAAAAAAAGAGGGGGGGGAAAAAAGCCCAAACCACTTTTCTTTTCTTGTTTCTTGTAGGTTTATGGGTGTCTGTGTGCATGAAGGACAGCTGCACGCACTTACTGAGGTAAGACTATTTCATGATATACATACTCAATATGAAACAGTTCTCAGGCCAAATTCTGCAACTGCTGTTCACCTTCTTTTATGGTGACTAGTGAGGTAAACACAAGCTACTTGCCATGCAGTGGGAAGGTGGCAAAACCAGGCCTCAGAACTGTACTTTGCTCGTAGCCATTTTGTCTTTTCTCATCAGAAGCGCTTGCTGGTATGAAAAAAAATGACAGTAGGAACATAGAATTTTATTGATAATATTCTAAATGAGATACATTGTCTGCCATTGAGCTGCCCCTAAAAATTACTTGTTTCTGTGACATTGCATTGTATTTAAATCTTATTTACTCCAGTTGAGTGCACATTTTACAGGTGAATCAGGGGTGTTTCAGCTCAGTGACACCAGTGTAGTCAGTCCCTACCATCTTATTTGGAATAACATCAAGATGACAGCTTAATCTACATCCCCTAAAAAGGAATTATTCTGTTGCCCTTATACCCTGGCCAAGATTAGTATCAAATGATAAACTGAAGTTTCTGTTCATGTGAGTCTTCCCACCAAGTTTTACTTGGTGTATGTTTAATCTTGCTGTAAAGTGCTCAGGAAAAACAAGAAGGGACTCTTCCCTTGTTAGGAATAGCATTGCCTGTTTTGAGTAAAAATCAATAAAGTGTTTTTTCCTGCTGTTTAAGTTTGAGTACAGATTGAGGGGAAACTCATGTTTTGTAAAGTTAATGTTTCTTACTTTTCTATTTTGTAGGAACTGCTTAATTAAAAGATTAACCCTTTCCCAGCCCATGAAGACAAGTATGTTATTAGTTAGCAATTAAAACAGGTTCCTGGTAGGCTTGCTAAGAACTGCTGTAAAATGAGAAGTTTGGATAGCTGCATGCCAATTATCAGGACATGTGTGGCCATCACTTTGTGTACCTTTCATACACAGCTCTGAGGCGAAGATGCACATACGTGGGCAGTGAAATTCTTCACCTTCTGGGGTGGCAATTCTGCAATTCTAGTTCTAGCTACTGTCAGGGTGATGCACACAGTGGCTGTATTTCTAATGTAACAGCAAAGGTAAAGACCCTTTCAGAAATGTGAAGATACAGCACATGAGGAGTCCTTTGATATGAGGAGGACAGTTTATTTGATCCACTGCCCCAACCCGCTTAGTAGAGAAAACAGTTCTAAGAGTTGGCATTAGCTGCTTGATCAAGTCCTTCAGACAGGCTTTGCTAACATTATTGCCAGTTTCTTTTGGACCTCTGATCAGTTAAAACAGGAGGTTTTACTCCCTAAACATCTCCTAGGAGAGATGGAGCTTCATAATGCTTTGTTGTACTAAATATTGGCAGATTTTTCTCAGTGTGGTTTTTGGGGGGATTTTTGTTTGTTTGTTTGTTCTCCCCTTCATCCCAGATGCTTGCCATTTAAGCTTCCCTCGCCACCCAGAAAGCCAAGAAAATGAAACCAGCACAGATGCTTCCTCATGGAGAGCTGACTTTGTAGCTGCTTGCTTTGTTCAGCTATTTTTGAGTTCTTGGCAAGCAAATAAATCTGAGAAGGACTTCAAAGAATAGGTTTTATAGTTACAATTCAGAATAACAGAAGAGATTCCTGAAACATCTTGAGACCAAAGAGGAAAAGTTTTAGACTGAAGAAGGTTGCTGCAAAATTCTGAGAAACAGAATAGCTTTAAGTGACATATTATAAAAGTAGTGATGATTCCTTTTCTTATGTGGACCAAGGTGGGCATTTAATGCCTTCAATGGGAGAAAACATGACCGAAGGCCACCATAAATTGGTATTGTAGGGAATTCACATGCAATTTTGTCCAATACAGTAGTTGTTCTTTGGCTCTACAGAGCTATTAAAAGTTAATAGCTGTGTATGTTCCAAGTGGTGCAATTAGTCATGTTTTCTGGCAACAATAGCAGCATTTTTCATCTTGAAGTGTGTGTGGAGTACTAGATGAGTTCTGGAGACTTCTGGAAGTTAGAGAAGGTGCTGAAGTAACTAGCTGAAGGAACTATTAGTAAGACAGACATGGTGAATCATCAGTTCAAATATAGCTCAGGCAGATAAACAAATCAGCCTCTGTCTTGTGGCTTTTTTCAGCTTGTGGTCCAAAAAGGTGGTCTCCTAGCTTCCAGTGCTCAATGTAATTGATATTAACCTGATGCTACTGGCACTTAGAGAGCTTCTGCCAGGGTTTCACTTCTTTGGAGATGAAACTGTTGATTCAGAGGCCCATTGCTCAATAGATGTCTGTGTCACTGTGAGGAGAATCCTCTCTCACACTACCCTACGCTGGACCTGTTCTGTAAGGAGCTTAATTATCCCTTCTTGTGTTTTGAGAGTACAGTTGATGATATGCCTAAGTAAAAGGGATATGGCATTGCTTAGAGATTGTGTGAAGGTGTGCTGGGGAATCATTTTTATTTGTATGTATGTTTCCATGACAGAAGAAGTTGAGAACTTGTGGCAAATGTTCGGTGAATCGATTTAGACAACTTGTGCGTAATGGCTTCCTGTGTGATTAACAGGCAGGGCAGCAACCACAAATGGTGTTGGAGGAGCCTTGAGGATTTTATAAGCCTGTTAAGGGGCTACATTAGTGATACACAGCTATTACATAGTTCTTTTCTTGCATGTTTAAACACACAGGAGGCTAAACAGTGGATCATGCAGAGCAGGTTTTTTGCTTGAGGAAGATCTTGATCGTCTGTAGGCCTTGGGTTTTTCCCTTTTGGCAGCATTTTAACATTGTTTTAATTGTCCTCTCTCAAGTGGCTTTTGTTTTTAAAACTGTTGGGCAAGAAGCAGTTTCTGTTTGTTTTGGTTTGGTTTTTTCAAAATAAGAATGGAATTGTTTAATTATAGATTGCACCAGGACTTTGACCTTGTTCTGAATCCACAGTCTTATCAGTTTTGAAAATCCAGTGTTGTTTATGAAGTTCTACTCAAGACAGAAACTGCAGCATATGCCTCTTCTGAAGTAGTTCATGATCTATCCTTAGCGTCACAGAATGGTTCGAGCTGGCAGGGACTTCTGGCTTTGCAAACGTAGTTAAGAAACATTTAAGGAAAGTGAAGTAGGTGCTTTAATAGGCGTAGCACTCAAATGAGTTGGCAGGTGTTAGATTGCTTCACTAACTTTGGGCTGATGGGCATGGATTTGCTGTGTGCATTTTCTGTAAAACCAGGAACGGGGTATTCCTTTCTCAGTGTTCAGCTCCAATCTGTAGCTAGTGGTTTGTTTCTGTAGCAGTAAGAATCTGCAGGGCTTCCTGCTGTACTTGCATGCCTCTCCAACCCAATTTCAGCCTCTCCTTCAAGCCTCTCTCTGTTTTCCAACCACCTTCCTAATCTGACAACTCTCTACTTGCTTCCATTTCTTTAATTTCCTGGCACACAGCACCCTCAGACTCAGAGAAACTTGCACAGTAGTACAGGCTCTAGTGTCAGTTAGCATAAGATGCAGCTGAGCATTCGGAGAGCAGATCTGAGCCACTGCCAGGGGGTTAGCAGACAGCATATGCTCCAGGGGACATGAAGCTGTGAGCCAGTTAGTGTGGAGCAGCCACAGCTTAATAGCAGTAGTGTCTGATCCTATCCCACACACATTTACCATGGGATGGATGCATGAGCAAGCACCCATTGGAGATGGGAGGCAAATGAATAATTTGTGCGTTGCAGGTTCCATAGGCCTGCACTATTACACTGAAGCAGATAACCTAGCATACAGTCTGGCATATAAAAGCCACTTACACCTTTTTGCAAATCTTTAAATTGTTTGTTGAACTCTGTTAAGCAGGTTTATCTGAATTTCTAAGAGAGATATCAAACTAAAATCTTGTTATAATTAGATGTGTATATATATGCAAAGAATGAGTCATAGAGCTTGATAATTCCTTCTTGAAGGAAATGAAAACCATAACAGCTGTGTGTATAGAACATGAGGAAGGCAGACTTATTCTGTGATCATTGGGATATCTTGAAATTGCAGTGCTTCACAAACAATAGCTGATGGTTACAACAGAAGTTTCACAGCTATTAGTTCATACTGGATGAAGGTAAAAAAGTGCACAAGTACTCTGCTGCTACAATCTGAAGCTATGGATTTACTTGCTCAGTGCAGGATCTGACATGCATTAGAGCTTTCTCAGGCGGGGAGCAGGGATGTGGCAGTGTGCTAGAAACACATTCTGTGCTGGAGGGGTGGACAGTATTGCTTCAGCCAGCTGGACCTGCTGCCTGCCTGACGTGCCTCTGCTGCAGTGTTTCAGTCTTTCTTCTTGCTGGTGTATGACCTAGTCAGTCCTTCTGATTCCACCTGAAGTGTCTGGCATGGTATTAGATGCTTCATGGTTTTAAGGTGCTGTATACGTCGCATTGGAACAATGGTGAGGTAACTGTAAGGGCAAGTCAACCTTTGTGTGCATCTGACTCCTCCAGTGCATTCCATGGTGAGTTCTCCTGATCAGCTGCCTTAAGTACTGCACCTTACAGCTGCTTTGGGCAGGGGGACCTGAAAACACCTTGAAGTCTAAAATGTTCCCTGGGCGCTCAGTGTGGTGTTCTCCGCAGTGATGTGTGCTGGCAATGTATAGTATGGCCAACAGAGCTTAATGCAGATGTATATGGCAAAAAGTGCTGTAGGAAAAAATCTCGGCTGGTGCTTTAACTTTTTTTTTTAAAGGGAATCCACAGAATACTTTGAACTCGTGCAACTCAGTTCAATTAAATTTTTTTTTGGGTCCGTTGTAAACCCCATGAAAAAATTTACTACAGACATCCTTCCAGACATGTTAATTTTTATCCTGTGCGAGATCATTGCTATTGGACAATTTTGACATGTTGTACCATAATAGCTTACTGAGTTTAACACTGCTGTTTGTACTGTTGACCACAATTCATTGTTTTGAGACAAGAATGCTGTTATGTAGCAGTTGGAAAAGACTTTTTTTCTTCTTCCTTGCACAATGTATCCCTTTTGTACTCCTAAAGCTCCTCTTAGTGAAAGACCCCGTGGCTTTGGAAGAGAAAGGGTTTTTTCCAGTAAGATCCTCTGTGATAACTGAAAACTTTCCGTCTCTGCTTTTCCTCCCAACAGCAATAATTTAAGTAAACTAGAAATGCAATTAGTGGAGTTTCAGGCCTTTGGAGACCTTCCCTTTTTTTTTTTTTTTTTTTAACTTTTTGAGATAGCATTGATTGGGAAGCAAAAATGCTAAAAGCTTAAAATTCTTAGACTTCTTAAAATTGTGCTGAATTATTCTTTTACAAGGAACAGAAAATAAACAAGGAATGGAAAGTAAGTTCTTCAAGTGAGAATGTTCTTCTGATATGAGGTTTCACAAGCAGAATCTATATTTTAACATATTTAATTTTCCTTCTTTCTTTTTTCCTCCCCTCAGTTCTAAGCAACTTTCTATGGAGAGCCTTTGACCCTGGAATGGAGAAAAACAGACAGACATCACTTAGGTCTCCTTCTAAACCTGTATGCTACAGCAAAAATTGTATGTGTGCATTGCCTTCTGGATGGCAATTGCACACTTGTGAGAGTTTTAAAAGAACTGGAACACCCTTCAAAAGTCCCTGCCCTGTCCTCCCCCCACCTCCTGTAACACTTGCTAATCCCTGCTGTTATTCCACCAGTGTGATTCATACTGTTTGAATAACTTTAGTTTTACTTGTGTAGCACTGCAAATATTTAATGCTGCTTTGGTGATCACAGTAGGCTTGCCTGTCAACCCAAGAGAACTTGGTGTCTTCAGAGCTGCAGCTCCTATTATCAGTCATTCGGCAAATATTCCATACAGCAAAGGAGTTGTTCCCAGGTTAGGTATTACCTGTTTACTAGCTCAGGTTTAGTTCCTGGATAAGGTGGCTCTGGTGGTTGTCCCTCAAAAAAGAGAATAGCTGCAGTGCTAAGTTGATTATCCAGAGCATGGAGACAACTGAAGAGAAGATGAAGGTTGTGTCAGAGGTAGCACCAAGCGGAAAATGAAAAGAAATAAAGGGACTCTCAACTTTAAACTCTCTTTTAAACTTTAAAAATTCTCTCATCCAGTTGGAAAATGTTTCTCATCTGCTGGATACTGCTGTCCAATTTCTAGCAAAAGAAAACATGTAGAGAATTATTATGGAATCCCTTTACTTCATGTAAGACTAAAGGTTTAGGTATTTACCTAATGTGTCCAATCAAGCCATACTGATTGGAGGCTTCCAAATCAGTTTGTATTCCTTAATGTATTGTCCTTTTCATTAGCTATCTTTGCTTAGTGAAATCTTCCTTGGCACTGTATATAATCCTTTCTGACTGTAGTATTGCAAAAAGAAAACTCAAGAGGAGGAGCAAAAAAGCAGAGGGGTGGGGAAGCTCTAGAGATGTTTTAGTCCTTTGTCTCTGCTCAGATTTGGTCCCTAATTATGGTCCAGTTTGGTCTCATTTGCATACATAAAGCATTTTGCTTGAGTGTATTAGAGGTCTTGGGAAATATGTAATTTACTTTATGGTATTGCAGAACTGGCAACTCCTGTGACTCTGAAGGAATGAAGTGAGCAACTGTGCAAACTTTCTCTTGGACATTTTTGTTGACAGCTCTGAGAATATACCTGTCAATTATAAATGTCTTTGTTTTAGAGGATGAGTCTTGATACAAAGTAGTATTAAAAAAGATGGAATTTACTTTGAAGCAACTTTAAAAAAAGATGAGCATGCTGTGATGACAAAGGATATCTTTCAGATGACTTTCAGCACCCAACAGCTGGCATTTTTAAATGCCTCCTGGCTCTAGGATGCTGCAGAAGGGCTGCTGTTTAAACTTTGTAAGAACTCTAAGTATGTGTAAAACTCTGCAGATTAAATTGATCCTCATGATCTCTCAGCCAATGAACAGCATGACCTGTGGATTAATACTGTAATAAATCTCTACTTACACGCTTTATTCTTTTTTGTTAGATTTAGTTCAGATATTTTTTGTAGCATTCATTAGAGCTACAGCATCCTTTTACATACTTTCTGGGCATAGGAAGAAGAGTTCTTTTAGTGGTGATGTACTTGTGCTGGAAAGTGTCATGTGTAGAGGTAATCTGGGCCTTTGCAGGTGTGAAACTCAAGCACCAGAAGTGTAAGTTTAGCATTACCAAAACTATGTCAGAGGCATCAGGTCCTCTGTTAAACTCTGGTTACTTTGTACCCCTCTTGGTATGGACTTTGGATATTGGAACTGAATATATTTAATTCCAGAAGGTATGCTTTGATTACACAAGGATGGTTATGCACTATAAAAGTAGAGTACCTATTGCTATCATTTGCTTGCCCCTTTTGCTGCTTTTGTTGTAGGACGGGAAGTCCAGCCAGCACACACTTGTGCTATTTCCTGTGTTAATGTGGTTGTTTGGGTTCATTAGCTTTTCACTTACAGGAGTTATTAAGAGTCAAGCCTTGCATGTACTTTCTTCGGGGCCAAGAGAAGAACATTCATCTGGACCCCAAGGATTTGACCTCTAGTGAAGAGTAATGGTAACCTTGTCTGGTGCAGCAGTAGTTGTGCTCCCCTTAACGACTCAGGACTGTGTGAGAAGTTTGCTGTAGGACCTGAGGAGAAGAGTAAGGGTCATGGCAGCAGAAGTAGGGTTTAAAACTGAGTGGGAAATAACCCTGGTATGAGGAGGACTAGGCTAGTCTGTAATTTAACAGGTGAGAAATCATTCCGTTTTGTTGCAGCTGGGTTTTCCAGCACTAAAACAGAATGAATGTATCACATAAGATGTCTGTTAGAACTGTTCACTATCTGCATAGTGCTTTATGGTTTTGTTCTTGACAAAAAGCATTTATTAAGATTCTGTGATTCTATAATAGGGACTTTTCTTAGAGCCAAAAGGTTAGGAAACCTCTGTTTTTATTGCAAGATGAATGTGTTTATAATGTGGCAAACCAAGTCTCTAGCAATATCTTTTTGAAATTTTGAAGATCCTGTATCTCTGAAGTGATAAGCCTTGGGATGTGCTTCTTTTATCAAAAGTATCATTTTTTGCTCAAATTACTGTGACACTTGAAGAAGGAGATACATACACAAATATTCAAATTTATAGGTGTCTGAAATAAGTTATTTTAATTGCATTGTCCAGGCCCACATGTAGAACTTACGCGTTTTCTTGTTCCTATGTAGCTCACAAAATGATTCCTAGTGCATCTTTGACTGCTTTGAAATGCAGTTATATATTTTTTTTATAAACTTGGTTCAGTGCAGACACTTCCTTTCATCTCTTGATTGTTCACAATAGGATTTTAAAAATACTTGTCAACACTTGAGCCATATTTGGTCTTAGTTTTACACTCTTCACAGCATATGGACTGTCAGTTTCAGTTTTGCTCTAACAGTTCAGTTATGTTCTCACTTTAATTTATAAAGTGGCTGAATGCACTCTCAGCACATGTAGATTGATGCTTGAAGACCAGCTCCACCTCATCCTTTCTCTGTGCTGTACAAGGCTTCATATGTTTCCTCTTCAAAGTGGTGTGCTTTTTCCCCCTGGATTCATTCTTTTTATAGGAGTACAGCCTGCCTCTCTTGAACTGGAGAAATCCACATATGAAAGGCTTAATATATTTGGCACTTCCCAGTTTACAGAATTGAAGAGACCCATTGCTGTGCCATTGATCCTTGTCAAGAAGCATGGGTAGCTCTGGAAGCAACCATGCCCTGATGCAGTATTAACTGGAGAGTGCTAGAGTAACCAGCTGTATTGGTTTGGGGCAAGGAGTGTCTACCCTAACTGTATTTTTTTAAAAGGGTACATGAAAAAGGAAGGAAAAAAAAGGAAGAAAATCTCATTTCCAGTAATGATTCAGCTTAGATTATCAACACTAGGAAGGCTGAGAGAGGGTTAGAAGGATGTGAGCACCATCATGCTCTTTTATCAGATAAAGATGTCTCATTTTTGTTGAAATAATGCTGTAGGCACTTGTACTGAGCCTAGATGATTGGTTATTCCAACAGCTAAAGAGTTCTAGACTCTGGTACCCATCACTGTACCTTGTATGTGAGATTTGGACTTGATCTTAAAGGTCTTTTCCAACCAGAGTGATCCCGTGATTTGAGTTAGGCAGATTAAAGGTAGAAGTGAACCTGACTCATCTGCTTGCATCAGTGGATGCAAAATTAAATCTAAACATGGTACATGTAATAAGTAAATTATACTGTTCAAAGTAAGTAGAGTTTAAAAAGCTTGTAGAAAAGGGGGATTAGTGTTGATATTTGGAAAATGTCACACGGTTTAAACCTTGTGCTATAACTTCAAGGCTTTATGAGTTATTTTGTAGCAAAAATGCAGTTTGTCTAAGACAGTGAAGTTATTTCACAGAAGTTAAGACGAAGTACATATTCTTTGTTTATATTATTTTCCTTGGGAACCAAATATTTTTGTGAATTGGTTAAAAGGAAGAAAGACCTTGATGCCAAACACAGCTTGATGTGCTGCACATACCAATAAAGTCCATTTAAAATCACGCAAGGGAGCCTGGCTTTCAGTGACAGGAGGCAGGAAATTTAGTGTTCTGCCTGAAATTCCATCTCAGTTCATACTCTTGCAGCCTGATGTTGTGGCATATGTGGTGTATTTGACCCTTCAGTTCTTTCTCCAGCAAAAATGATACAGGCCTCCACAGGGGTTTCAGCTAAGTCTGTCTGATTTGTAGCTTTGCAATTTTGAGTGCTTAAATATCAAAAGTCAGGTTCTTGGAAAGCATGTAAAGGACCTTATTTATGTTAGGTGATCTTTCTGGGGTTTTTTCTACATCTGATGGCTATTTACTTTTTATCAAATGAAAGCCAACCGTCTTGCCTGATGCAGTGATCAAAGACCGAGCATTTCCAGAAAAACACTGAGTGATAGAGGGTTTTTTTAACTTAGTTTTTGGGTTGATTATACCAAGTTAGCTCCACAGAATGCAGGGACCCCTGTGGCATAGCTTTAGTTTGATAGGAAGTTAAATGCTGATGTACCTGGTTGCAACACATGTACTGAGAACAGGAGGAAGCTTTAATTACTGAATTTGTGTGTGTTTTCCCGTGGTTGTATGCCTCATACGATTTGACCAAATCCCCCAGAACACATTTTGTTAAAGAGTGATTTCCCGTCATGTACATGTGCAGAATTAAACATTTAGTAAGAGAGATTCAGGTGGTTCAAGTAAGCAAGGTTCACCTTTACAGAAAGGTGGCATTTGATTATCAAAAAGCTGCAGTAAAAAGCCCAGTTGTAGGAAGCAGAAAGCTGACAAAAATGTTGACTTATGGAGGGCACAAGCTGGCCTTACAGGCTCTCTTGGGAGGGAAGTGCTGGCAGAGCAGTTAAAGGAAAAATCTACTGTGGGTTAGTGGTGACCAGGTAAATTAAACACATTGGGAACAAGTCTACAGAGAGAGTCTCTCCTTTTACTGAAAGCAGACAAGCAATGAAAGTTGTGTAAGCGCTGCATTGTGCTGAAGGCACAGGGAAGCTGCTAGATGCATTTGCAATATGTGGTTAGACAAGGAGAGAAGGGTGGATTCTCACAGAGAAGAAAGTTCAGATGTAAAAAGTGCTATAATCAGAGACACTAAAGAAATCCTCATGTAAAGACAGAAACCAAGACTTTGAAAATATGAGTCTAACTTCAGACACAGTCTATATTTAAGCATGGAGGTGCTAGATCAGAAGTGATGAGCAACCACTTATTTTGGTGAGAACTTCTGGACGTGCAAGCTTTTGAATTCTAGTCTTTTGCTTAAATGCCTGTGTATGAGCTTAAGAGCTCATGCATAAACCTCCATTCCCTCCCTCCTTTTTCTTATTCCTTTTTTTTTTTCTTTTAATATTTAAGATTTTGGCTACACAGGCTGTATGTTGGATTAAATTCCTTTTTTTTTTTTTTTCCCCTCTCCTTTTGTAGGAGGATGATTGCCTTGTTTCATCACTTCAGAGCTTGTAATAGCGCACAAGGAACCTTTTTTATCTATTCTTTTAATTGAGATAGATGCATCTAAATACATTGCGTTCTGAGGAAGGCTTGCTAAATATCTTGCTGGTGGTAACCTCTTCCTCCTTCTTAGAATGTCTCAAGGAGAGAAGAAAGTAAGATAAGAGGCAGATAAATGCTGAGCTGCAAACAGCAAGCTCCATTGTTTTATTCCTTCTCTCCCTTCCGTGCATGTGTGTGGCACAGAAATGTGGGAGGGTGTGTTGTGTGGGGTTTTTTGGGGGCGGAATTTTTAGTATCAGTGTTTTAGCACTCTTGTAAGCCTACTGGACCATTTGCCAGTGTCTCAAGCAAAAAAGAAAAACATTCCTGAACTGCAACCCCTGCAATTCTTTTATTGTTGCTTTCTGATATCCTGAAAATATGTCTAGGTTAGTAAGAGCGATGCAAGATTCTCAACTACTATGATATGAGGGGGAGAGAGGGGAGGAGAACTGAATAGTGCCTTGAGGACTAGATTTTCCTTGTACCTGTGCGTATGAACAGATGCAGTCCAAACAGATAGTGCGATGCTGGCTCTTTAACTTTTTTGTATGGGATGTTTTTTGTTATGTATTTTGCAGTACGTTAAGTTTGTTTGTAGCGCTCCCCTCTGCCCCTTTCACTCTAGACCCCAGGAATATTCTTGAATTAACAAGTGTTTGGTAGTTCCACTTCCTCATTTCACTTTTCTCGTCAGCCATCAGAAACAGAGCTGTACAGAAAATTCCTTTAATATTTGCTTTTGCACACCACTGTGAATAGGAGATCTTGGTGCATTCTGTAATTGCCCATAAGGTGTTTAAGCAGCCTCACATGTAAATGGATGTTGCAGCACAGCTGGAGCGTTGAGGCTTGGAAAAGTGCTCTGAAACAGCTCAAAACCAGCACCAGTTTGTACTGTGAGAGGTGTTTGTGTGCTGTAACTTTGCACTCAGTAGATCCTGTAGCTGTTCTACAGACTTCAATAAATGAAGCAAATGCATTATTTATCTGGAATCTTGCAGGCGTATAATCTGTGGGCTGCTACTGCTGGTGTTTGTGGGGAAGGTGAGAAAGACTTTATTTAAATAAGAGGCTCCTTCTCAGGGGCTGCAGCTTGCTTCTAGGCAGAACAGAGCATATAGTATGTTCAAACTGCTGTCGCTATGGATAGAGCCTTCTGCTCTTAACAGAAGCGTTATTGTAGAGATGCTGTTTCCCTTGCCTGTGTCAGCAACAAGGTACTTTCTCTTCTGTGCCTTTGTGCTAATTTATGCCATTGCTAGTGTGCCATATCCCAGATTCTCATCTACACTGAAACGACGCTCTACTTAGAACCCAAATAGGTGTGACTTTAGATTATAAAATGCAGGGTTTTTTATTAGGCCTCCTTTGCTTTCTGTTTTTTTTTGTACTAATATAATTACAGGAAAAATGGTTATCAAGGTCAGTTTGTATAGATATACTGGGAGTGTTTTCCGGTTCCAACAAAGTAAGCTTATTTCCTGAAGTATTTCAAACCCTTCATACTTACGGGTCGCAGTTGTGCATGGTTGCTATCTGCCTGCAGTTGAAGCCTTACTTACAATAATCTGTTTCTAGCAGCAGGCAACCAAGTGAACATTAAATTTTGATTGAATGGAATGACGGGAAAGGGATAAATTCAACATGCTGACCATAAGAGTTGTTGGATGTTGAGAATTAAGGGAAGACAGATCTTGCCATATTCTTTTCCATGCCAGCACTTAAATGTTTGGAATGCAACAAATGGTTTTCATTACAGGTCCTTCCTGAGTTAGTGCATGTTAATTCTTCTTTGCCCTTATAAAATAAGCCATGCCTGTACGTGCCTTTTTAGAAGGAGGAGCTAGTGAATCCATCAATGCTGCAAGTGACTTAGAAGAAGAAACAGCGTAGGTCTGTTGTGTTTCTTGCATTTTGGTCATGAGTTCTGACAAGTAACCACGCCATGGCAATTGCATGAGGAAGTTTGCCCTCTCTCCTGTGAACAGCTGATAACTTTTAAAGCAAGGTTATTTTAATCCTGTAACGGTTAACACTTTTAAATGAGATAAATCTTTTTTTTATTGGTTGAAAATCAGAAGATACCTTTTTCCTTTGGTTTTCAGAAAGCGAGGAGCAGGAAAGAAAAGTGGCCTTCGGAGGAAGACTTTCAGCTTCTGTCCTTTCAGTCTGGCTGTTTTTCCTTGCCACTTGAGCTGTTCTGAAATGCGCTTGCTTCACCTGCATGCTCTGACTCTTTCAGTACCAGTAGTTTGCTCCCTGGCAGCCTTAGTTCACCTGCTGTCCAAAAGTATACTGGTACAGCCCAGATTATACATCCAACTTGTTCTGTTTTAATGTTGAATTTATTTTGTTTGGGGCAATCAGTGTGTTAGATATTTAATGGAAATGGAAGGTTACTGCTCAGAGATACTTTGGTGAGGTGGTTTGGTAGATTTTTAAACTGATTCGTTGTTTAGGTTTTGGTGGTGGGTTTTTTGTGTGTGTGGTTTGTGGTTTTTTTTACACAGCAAGTGGAGGTCTATGAACTAACTTAAAAAGCAATTCAGTTTAATCTGGTAGTCAGTCTCAGTGTATCAACTTCCAGTATCTCATATTGTTGTTTTGAACATTTTGATACTGTCTTTCTTTTCTAGTTATGCACAGTTGAAGCTAAAGAAAACAGTTGGGGGAAACGAAATTTCCAGTCCTCCCACTGTCGCTAATTATGCCAGTTGTGGCAGAAGGGTACATTGGCTTGTTGTCGTGCAGCCAGAAGCCTTCAAAGTAGTCACTTAGAGTGCTGAGTGTGACAGATAACTGTTAAACATAGGAGAACCAAAGATTGGGTTGTATCCTCCTTGAAATGGGTGGATTAAATGTTTATTTTTTTTACTTCTGCAGAAAGCTGAGTGAGATAAAAGATCTCAACTGTCTTTATACTAGGTGCAAGAGTTACCTTCTCACTTCCAGCATTAGAAGTCATACAAATATGCAAGCGCTATCTCTTGACGTTGCTTCGGTGTGTTTGTGGGCGATGACTGCAATGTCACTATTCTGCTTTCCAGGTCTCTTTTTAAGTCCAGCTATGTAATCTGGCTGTTGCACTGACACCTCTCACTTCTTCACACTGAAGATGCTGTATCTATGATTCTAGTTTCTCTTTCCTCCTGCTTCCCTGCCTGTTTTCTTTTTTTCATTGGGCTTCTCCAGGATATTCATTAGTTGCTATGTCAGTTTTTGTCTTGTAATGTTCAGGGTCCCTGGAGCTCTTATTCTTATCTCATTTGATCTGTCATCTTCAATTGCACTCTCCACACCTACTTTTCTTAACCACTTAATGCGTTGCCTTTAGCAACATTTGGGCTACCATACAGGGGTGTCTGGTGGTTATTTGTTGCTTGTAAATGGCAAGCAGTGACATTTTAAAGCTGAGCAATGAGAAAGTCACCTTTTTCTGGCTTTTCTGTGCAGTATCTGGTGGCCTATTTATATTAGACCTACATACTGAAACAGCGTTGGTTTTCAAAATAGCATTGTAAACTCTTTGCAGTTCCCTTCAGTCTTTGCCCTCAGACTTGGCAATAGCATTACATGCTATGAGTAAGTACCATTATTTGTTGAATTTCATTCCATTCCCCATTTCGTGTGCTTGAGTCTGATAATGTGACTGCAAGTGTCTTGAGAGGAAGCAGTCCTGTTATGCTATTCTTGGGTTAAAATAGCATGTCTCCCTGTGCCCTGACTGTTGTGTGGGAAAGGGTTAGACACTGCTGCTTTTGCATTCTGTAGTCTTAAGCTATAACATCAGAAGCCTCTTCAAGGCTCTTTGATCCAGAAAGCACCTATGCTTGGTTGAGCTTCTGGGTAACCTGTCATTCAACAAAGCTACTGCCCTTTTTCCTCATAAGGTTTGGGAGCCGTGTAAGAAATACAGTTTTGCTTAACTTCCATTCTAGCAACAAAAGCATGAGCTCTTACCATGGATATATTTTTCAGTAATAATGTTTTTGTGGGCTAAAATGCTAGGGTCTTTTGAAGCAGTGTTTAATTTGCTGTGTTGAGTTGTAGAAAATGCAAAAATAACCTAAAGCTATTACTTTCAGACTCTGGCAACCAGGTAAACTGACTGCTGGTGTCCAGTTACATGACAAAAAGCTAGCAGTAGGAATAATGGGTAGCTGTTTTACTGCAACCTGATGATAGAGGGTTTGAAAAGGTCTGAACACTGCTCCTTTTAGCTGCGAGGTCTCTGCATGAAATGTAGTGTCCTTTGCTTTCATTGTTGTAGCCTGATCAGATCTCTGCTCCAATTGCTTGTACACTTATGCAATGGCTGTTGTTGTTGTAGTAGAATAATGCTTTGAGATGTGTGTGCTGTAGCCTTACTGTACCAGCACTGAAATGCTTCAGAGACAAATTAAAATCCAATATTCTCTTTGGGAGAGGTGCACTGAGGAATATCCCTGAGGATATTCTTACCACACAGAGCTGATTTGTGCAAGTTAAGAGATTGAGAACAAGTATTTTTCTTTCAGTTGCGCTGGCAATTAGGAAATAATGTACATAATTTTGTGTCTATTCTGAAAAGGCATTGTTGAAGAGCTCTGAAAAAAAAATAGGCCATCAGGCTGGCTGTTTGCATTATCAGCCTGAATGACCGGAAGAATTGAATTACTTACATGACACTGAGGGAGTACTGAACTCTGTGCTGCTTGCCTGAGGGACAATTCAGGGGTCTGCATGCAAATATTACCTACTGACCACCTAAAATCTGAGATCAACTGGTCTTAAATATAGCTATAGGAAAAATCTTAATTCAGTTCTTCACTTGATGACTAGCCTGCTGTTCTTCATGGAAGTATATTGGAAATGAGAGCCAAAACCAGAACTTACGCCTCTGATAAATGTCTGAGCATGTGCCACGTGGCCTAGTGGGTTTCATGTATGTTCTGGAGTCAGGTTTGATTCTTGCTCTTGCAGCTCATGCGTGCTGTGTCCTATCGGTGTGCCCATTTTCACCACCCGTGCTAGAATCCAGTCCTCGCAGTTAAAATGGGTGAATGACTCTGCAAGCCAATTTGACTGGAAGAGTGCTGGGGGAATAGAAGTGTAGATACAGATGTATTAGATGCACTTGACTAATATGGCAGCAGTGGATCAAATCAGTAGGCTACTTTATTGAAAGAAAAGCATGAGCATGCTCAAAAGAGTAGCTAGGTATTGCCACATTTCAGTATGTATGTCAACACTCTTATGGGTTGCTTGTTTTATTTTATTAGCGTTCCTGGAGAAATTACTGTCAGGGTATGGGACAGTTTAACCTGAAACAAAATAGAAGGCCAGGCCAGTGATTCCCTTCCCCCTTGTATTCTCTTGTCAATGAATTCAAGTCTGGTAGTGCTCTATGGATGGTCTGTCATTGCCCAGTGAGAAAGGTGAAATGGTTTGAGGTATTCTGAAGCATCACTTTGATTGGGTTATTGAGTGAGGTGCTTTGGTGCCTTCTGTTCCAGGCTGATCAATACTATTCTGATTTGAACATAAGGATGAACAGTGCTGCTCGCACTGTTCCAAGGAGGCTAGAAATATATATGAAATTAATGTAGAAGTCTTATTCAGCACTTTTTCTTTAAGCATGCTAGCAACTTGTGATTTGGGAAAAAAAAAAAAATCAAAATTTAATGATACTGAGCAATGGTGTGGTTTTTTTTTTCTTGAGTGCTCTATAAGGTCATTAGCTCCCTCAGGGGTTCACATGAAAGCAACGAGAAAGAAAGATCAAAGTTGGAAAAGCTCAAAGCAGCATTGTTTCCAATATGTAGTCAGGTTAGCTGCAGCTCTGTCTAGTTGAGTCTTGAAAATCTCCAAGGATGGAGGTTGCATAGCCTCCAAGTGACCTGTTCGAGACCTGCTCCACTCTCCTGACACACGAACTCCTAGCATAAGGGACAGGTTGTTTTGGATCTCTGGCTTGCACCAGCCTGCAACTTCTAGTTTCCAGTGCAGTCATCTGACCAACACCCTTTTCCCCCAGCTGCAGTGTCTGGGCTGTAGCAGTCCTGAACATTTGCTTTTTCTCATTTGTGTGTTAAGTCTTGTTTGCCTTGATTTTGAAGAGGGACCAGCAGGCATTTTATTTTTTGATATGCACTAAGCAAAAATTTCTGAGTAATTAAATTTTCTTGACTTCAGGACAAAAGAGATTTGTTTGGCAGAAAATTATCCTACTTAAGAGCAAGACAGTGCATTTTAAAATATCAATCAGATGGCTGTCAAGAGTTCAGGAGCTTTCCTTGCCTAATTGTAAAGTCCAATTACTAGAAAGACTTGTTTGGTCTAGAAATAGTCAATATGAGGAAGCATTCTGTTTCTCTTCACCTTATTTTGAAATCCTTTCCTGTGTATCACTGCACTTTTTCTCCTGCTGTTAGTCTAATGTAAAAGATATGAAACAGCATCTTGAAGTAGTCATAAGAACAAAATTGCTAAATACTGAAGCATTTCCCAGACCCTGGCACCTTTTGTGGGATTATCTCCTTTGATATGAGAAGGTAGTTGATATTGGCTCAAAAATCTGTCACAGACTAGAGCTGTCAATCATTCTTTGAAGAACCTTGAGTGCAAAGAAATAACCTGTGTATTCACTTGATTGTTGCTCAAGGACAAAAGGTGGATGCACAGCACCATGATCAGGCCAAAGGTTCATATTTTAAAGGAGAAAAGCAAATGCTGAAGGTGAGGATGCTTTGTGCACGCTGTGTCCATGTGCTGCAAGAGTACTTCCCGGTTTGTCCAGCATCCCACAGAGCTCCTGTGAGAGAGAAGGGTCATGTCCTGGACTGCTGGGGAAATGTGCTGCTGCATGTGGGCTGGGATGAGCCCACTTCCTGAGGGGTGCACAGTTTAGCTGAGAGGAGCAGTGGAATCTCATGCCACTTTGTGCTGTCCCCTCCTGGTACACTTTGTGACAGTTAAAATCAGTTTGTGCATCATCTGCCAGAACAGTTTAGCCTCATTCAATAGTAAGCTGTGAAACTTGCATATCTGCTGAAAAAGATTTTCAAAATCATTGGATGAGCTCAGAAGATAGGGCCTGACTGTAAGGAAGATAGGGCCGGACTGTAAGGAAGAAGCTGTGTTTTGTAGACTATCTAGGAGATGAACCATGACACTTGGTCTTACTAGTAGAATCTGGCTTGTGTGCATAGTCTGAGATCAGCTACAGCCCCAGCTGCTCGGTGTGTAGTTGGTGTTTGCCTTGTGCTCCAAGACACAAAGAAGCCCAACAGAATACGAGCAAGTTAAACGTTTCTGGGATAATAAGAGCTCCAATTATGATTTATATTTTAAGGTGATAATGGTGGCATGTGTTTTGCCTGGGTGAATGACACAGGAAAGTGCAAAGCCTCTTGAGCGAGAGTTGGAGAGCTGTCTGGCACAGAGGAGCAAAGTCAGTGCAGTCTGCCACACTGTTACGTGCTTGGAGAGCACATTATCCTGCTTGCTTTGCTTGGATTTTCTTGAGAGAAGTCACTGCAATGCTGACAGATTTTCCTTCTGGAGTGAGCTACTCTTTTTGCTTTGCCACTAGTGAGACGACTGGAGCTGGGAGTGGAACAAGGTGCTCCTCAAACATGGCATAGCTGCTGTTGTGGCATAAAGGGCCTGTACTGAAAGCATAAGCCCAGTGTTACTGTAATGATTATTTGAGCAGTGGAGCTGCCATGCCTTACCCCTGGGTTATATTACTTAGCATCATAGAATCATTCAGGTTGCAAAAGACCCTTGGGATCATTGAGTCCAACCATCAACCCTACTCTTCAAAGTTCTCCCTAAACCATATGCCCCAACACCACATCTAAATGACCCTTAAACATATCCAGGGATGGTGACTCAACCACCTCCCTGGGCAGCCTATTCCAGTATCTGACTACTCTTCCTGTGAAAAAATTTTTCCTAAAGTCCAGTCTAAACCTACCCTGTTGCAGCTTGAAGCCAT
>JAVSBS010028373.1:0-80893 GCA_033124195.1 Coracias cyanogaster | reverse complement strand
TTCCCTTCCCTTCCCTTCCCTTCCCTTCCCTTCCCTTCCCTTCCCTTCCCTTTCCTCTTCTCTTCTTTTATTTCCCTTTCTTCCCTTTTCTTTTCTTCTTTTCCTTTTCAAAATGCTGTGGAAAAGACCTTTAAAAAGTGGGTGGCAGAGGAGGGCAGCAAGAGCTAGCTCTAAGGTACATTTCAATCTGCATGGTTCAGGAAGGAAGGAATTTTCAATCTCTTCTCTATCATTTTCGATATCATTAATCCTGAACACTCCATTTTCCATGCTCGCCCGCCCAGGCCTGGAGAGTGAGCGACACATAAAGTGACACATATTCATCACTTGGCATTCAGCGCCGTGAAGGCTGTAATATAATATTAGTGTTGTGTTATCACTGTGTCTCTTTTGCCAGCCTCTGCTGCGGCGACAGTAGATGACATGAATCGATCACCTGTGACACTTTTGATTTGGTGTCACTTTCCCCATTTCTGCCATTTGTTTTGGCAGTTAAGAGGTAATTGTGTGACATTAGCATGGAAAGGCTCACTTTCCCGACCCCTCTTCCCAAGCAGGAAGAGGGGGATGAATCTCTTTTGTCTCATTCCATGGGTTCAGAAAGGCCAGCAAGAGATGTGGTATTTGCTGCAATCTCATTCCCAAGTGGCTCCGTACCCTTCCCTAAAGCCAGCAGGGGATGCGATGTCTGAGCCAAGGACATCTCTCCTGTGAGATGCTGTCAAGCCACTCTCCTGAGGTAGGGAGTGCAGTGGGAGAAGGTGGCATTATACAATACCAACAAGCCGTGGGTCCTTGCTCTGCCGGAGTTTTCCCCGGCTGGCTTTGGTATATCACTGAGTTCTCACCAGGGCTGAGACACCAACTCCCCAGGTGTCTGCTGCTGCTAGGTGGAGCAGCACTGAAAGAATCCCCATTCAGGACAGGACCAGGGGCTTTGGGCACCTCTTTAGCCTCCTGGAGTCACAGGACCTCATTCCTCCAGTTGTAGACCTGGCCAGTACAAGTGATAACATTATCATTACCTAATAAGGTTAGTAATCAAGGAAAGTAAACTCAATTAATTTGCACTGCAGCCCTGGAATAATTTCAACAACTGGCCATGCTGGATCCTACACAGAAACCTGATTTTCTTCTTTCTTTTTTCCTGAGCAATGCTTATCTTGGGTCTGATTTACTCCCATAATATTTCAGTGCACAGTGAATACACAAACAGGGATAAAAAAGAAAAGAACTTGCTCCAGAGTGTAGACCAGCATCTATCATAGGAATCATAAAACCCTCAGCAACCAAATGCCCCAGCTGGGCTGGGACACTCCTGTAATATGGGGAAGCTGGCAGCATTCACACAGAAACGTACAAGGTGCTATCCATCCCAGATTTTTTTAAGGATAAAGGATTTTTGTCTTTTTACCTCAAAGCATGGCCTTGGCCTAACACACAATCAAGTTATAAAGATGTCATTTAAAATAAATACAAATGAGAATTTGAAAAACTTAAATCCATAAAGCAAGGCACCAAAGTGGGGTATCTGGCAGCTCAGGCTCACGCACAAACAGGAAAAACTCTGATACAGCACAGGAAAATCTTCAGTGCAGGACCTTCAGATCTACAACAATCCAACACCAACATATCAGCCACCTTTCATACACACTCAGCTATGGGAAGTCAATTGCTGCTTTCTGATATGCCATCAGATGTCCCACAAAGTCAAAAGAGAAAGGCAAAAAACCATCAAAGTCCTGGGAATGGACTCCTGAAAACTGAAATATGCTGTGGTTGTTCCACCAGCTTTTAGTGGGAGGGACAATGGGAGGCTTTGCTTTGACATCTAGAGCTTCTCCTCAGCTCTTTTCATTGCACTGTAGGGAAGAATCGTACCTTGGTGCTGGACTGGGTTGGGCTCACAGTAGCACCCTTTTGAGTTTTCAGAATTTAATGTTTCCCACTGAATCCTTAAATCTTGTTCATCCAAAACCATATTAATGGAAGCCACAATGGCAGCCAGGAAAACAGCATGGATCGCCACGTTTTAATGCATCTTGTCACAGCATGTAAGGTGGGTGTTAATGCTCACACACTCACTTCACACCAGGGACCTTTCATTAAATTAGAAAATGCTCTTCCTGTAGGGACAATTTTTTGTAATTGTCCATTGGGAGCTTTCTTATAACTTCTGCTAAATCAGCTTGTACCAGCTACCATCAGAGACAAAAATCTACTCCAAACCAGCTGATCTGCTCCCAGGTGATGGCTTCACGCTGGTGTGCTCACTGTGCTGTCGGTCCCTGACTGCTTTCAGGGGCAAGCCAGGATCGGATCATGGCAATTTCACACATGGCTGCTCTTTGGCTGCTGGGGTAGAAGCCAAGGGTGAAGGCTGGAGGACATCAACTGTTGGGGAAGCCCTCTGGGCTGGTCTCCCCCACCAGGCTCTCATGATAACCCCCACTCTCTGCTAGTGCCTCCTGCCAGCTGGACCCGTTAACCCAGTCAGGAGACAAATTGTTCCCCATGTCAATTTTCCATTTAAAATGCAAACTAGATTTGACAGAGTAAACTGAATAAAGATTTGGATCGGATAATCCAGTAAAAGCTAATTACTAAAACAAAATGAGACACTGAGACGCAATCTCCCTCCTCCCCTCTCTAACGAGGTTCATTTGATGAGTTCTCTGCCTCGAGTATTAGCACTTTCTATCAAGAAACACAAGCTATTAACTCCTTTTAACAATTTATGATGTTCAATAAACTGATTAGGAGCCCATGGTACATAATTTAAAACCATTTGGATGTCCTATGGCCATTAAAGAGAAAGCAATGAGTCTGAACAACCCTGCTAATTATAAGTCTTGATGACTCCTGATTAGAAATCCTAATTAGGTGTCCTAACTAAATCTTTTCTTGTTTTAAAATTTATTGTCTTCATCTCCTCACCTTGTTTATGAGATGGTTTTAGGAAAGTTAAAAACAGACCTTCTCCAAACTAAAAATTCATTAGCCAAAAAAAGCGCACCTTAACACAAGCTACTGAATACTCTCAATTTTATTTTGTTCTGAAGTCTAAAACTAGTTACAGAGCTTGGTGGGCTGGCTTTCTTTCATGTGTCATGTGCATTATTTTTAAAAGCCCCTAAAAGTGAAATGTCAAAAATTGCTGTTCACCCCCCTCTTTTTAATCCAAATTTGAAGCTTTCCTAGAATGTTTAAAAAAAAACCAAAAAAAAGTAAAAACTTCTAATCATCAGTACTGGCTTAAACTGCAAACATTTTCTGACTTCTTCTTTTTGTATATATTATTTTTACAGGCTATTTTCATTTCAAAATCTACCCTGTAGACTTCCCAGTAGTGGAACTACTGTAATCAGTTCCACTACAATAGCATTATTTGAAACCTAAACCAAAGGTGTGTTTCTGATGCAAAGTTTAGGAATAACAGCAATCTGAATCTGTCAGTTAATTTTTTGTGTCCAGCCTCTCTAAGCCCAATTTTGTGCAATGGGATGGTCTGTGAGGAAGGAGACACAAGTGGAAAGATGAGCTTGTGCAAACAGAGACATGATGGGGAAGGATGACCTAAGAGCAGTTTAAAAATGGTGATGTTCTTCCACAAAGTCCTGTTCCAAACTTTTTTTCCAGGATCCTCATGGAATGGGTCTGGGAAAACAGAAAGGCTGTGCCAGCAAGAAGGGAGCCCAAACTCCTTTGGGAAGGTTCATTAATGGTCAGTCTTCCTCCCTCCTAAAAGTCTGTCCCTCATTGCTGCTCTAAATTCATTTGTTTCATCTTCTAACCATTGGGCTTGGTTCAGCTTTTGTCTGCTAGATTTAAAAGTTGCCTGCCACCAGAACTCTGCTTCCTGGGAAAGTATTTATAGACGAAAATCAAGTCACCATCTAACCTTCTCTTTGTTAACTCAAATAGATGAACTTAACCTGTCCCTTGGCCAAGAACAATTTTATGCAACAGCAGAATGATGAGTATGGGTGATGCTATCCTCCTTGGAATTCAAGACATGATCTGTCCAGAGGCTTTCCCTAAAATCCAAAATGACAGAGGTCCGAAGTTAAAGCACCAGGAACACCAATGGTTTTCCAATGATCAGACTATACCAAGGGTACTCCCAACACTGTCAGCAAATCTGGGAGTTCCCAGTCTCATCTCCATGCATGGGACCAGGGGTAGGTTAAGTCCATCTTGCTGGGTTGGAGAAGCCCAAATTTAGTGTAGCTGAGGTGCTTTTGCTCAGGTGATCTGAAAGAACTAAGCCAAGACAGGGCTTGTCACTTAATAGCCCAGTGTCTGAGGAGATATCCTGTGCTCAGCTCCTAGAACAATACTGAAGCTTTATATGGTTTGATAAATATTGGATAGTAGGACAATAAACATGAGATGGCAGCTTAGCTAGACTGGTCATTTTCTTTAATTTCTGTCAAGCAGTTGATTAAGGGCACAGATAGATACAAACATCCAAGCAAAGACCTTAGAGAACCCTTGTCAGTGTAAGTATGACAGGCTTATGGAAAAACATAGGTCCACCCTCTGTGAAAACTGTTGACTGATCAACAATTTTTGCAGTTACTGAATATTTTGTGCTCACCCTTGCATTTTCTAAGCAATTGACAGCTGATGAAGAAGCAAAGGTTTTTACTGTAAGAATAAAAATTTTTAAAAGGGGAAAGTATTTGAGATTTGAAATTAAAAAAAAAAAAAAAAGAAGAAGAAAAAGAAGGGAGGGGAGGGTTCCAAAGAGTCATTTTGGCACTTACATAAATTTCAGATCAAATGTACTCAATTGCTGACAAATGCATTCGTTTGTGAGGGTGATAAAGCATGGTCTAGAAAGGACATAATCCCTGTCATCCTTCTACTGGACTGAACTGGACCCTCTTCCACACAGCGTTCTTTCCTGCAGGTGTTAACCCAGCTGCCGAGTGCTGAGGCCCCAGCACCTCTTTTGCCTGCTTTTTGGAGGAATAGCCCATTTTGTCTTGTCTTCTGCACTCGCTTCATCTATAGCCCATCTAAAAAAGCCAGGAAGAGTTTCTTGCACTGCCAGATAGCCCAAAACCCACTCTTGTTCACCCAGTGTTGCACCTGTCTACAGGAAGGGCAAATATTCTTTGAAAAAACTGTATTTGGAAGTCAGGTTTGGCTTAACTTCAGTGGAAATATCACAGAAGCAACAAAAAATGCAAATTATAAAAATGCCCATCCAAACGATCCCACTTCCACTGAACCCACCTCTGGCTTGCAGTTGCCCTAAGAATGCTCTCCTAAAACAGATTATCTGACACTGCCTGCAGACGAGGCATTCTGTGAGCCATCCCATCTCCTTTCCAAATCACAATGGTCTTGCTCACAAGTCCACATTCCATGACAAGGAGCAGTGGCTTGTACCTGGTGTCAACCAGCAGAATGGCCACCCCAAATGCAGCCCAGGAGAAAGCTGATTGGAGTCAAAGTCTGTATTGATCTGGCGTGCTAGTCAATGTGTGTCCATCCCTGAATTGTAAATATCATCACAATATGACTGGGAAGGCAAAATCTTTTTTAGGATATGATGTTCCCTCCTGTACAAAGCCATCGTGTGAGTTTTAATCTGAAGCTTTGTCCTTCAGTTGTGTTTGCTATGAATTTCGCTTCCAGTAATACTTACTTAGCACACAAAAGCATAGGTGTTATCGGCATGATCTCTCTTTTGGGTGACCCACAGGGGAATATTTGACCTTTGCCTCTGTTTAATACCCAACAACAAGCAGCTGCCTTTCTTTCAGTGAGCTGAGTTGTTCATTTGTTATCTCAATCTGGGATTTAGCAGGATTCAAAGCTGATTAGGTTAGAAAGCATATGGGCGATGCAAGACATTTTATGTAATAGGTTTACACGTCCCATTTGATAAACACGCAACCACATTATTCACTCTGAAGAGTTAATATTTTTCATGCTTATTTTCTTCAGAGTGAAATTTTACCACTGTGGGGTATTTCCCCACCTCAATGTGTTCATGCTGGGGGACTCTGGCCAATGGGTCTCTCCAGGCAAATTAGCATCAAAGACATTTCCCTTTCTCTGGTAGAGAGAAACAAAAGAGCTTCATTGGGAACAATGGCCAGTTGTGAATGAGTGAGGTGAAATGTTTCTCTCTTCCCCTTTTTTCAATTTATTAAGCAATTCAGCAAAACTGATATGATTTCCTACTGCTCAGGTCCCTCCAAATCCATACTTTCTTAGAGAAAAAAAAACACAACAAACAGACAAAATCTCTCTTGATTTAGATTCTAGGCTTGATGATAGCAATAGAAATAATTCAGTATTGACAGCAGATTGACAAATTCTGTTCTCTAAATCATCTACATGAGGAAGTCTCTTACAACCAATAAGGCTCGGAGGAATATTACTAAAGCAATCCTCCTCCTTAGTGCCTAGTCTTGTCCTTTAACAGGTGTGGGTATAATTTTTGTTCTCTGTAAAACACCAGGGTCAAGGTGACGAGCGCAGAATCACTGAGACGTATGTGGAAAAATTGCTCTTTCAGACACATGATTTATGAAGTATCTGACTAATGTGGTCATGGGACCCTGAAAGGAAGGCAAAGAAGCTGGTTAAGAAGCGCTTAGCTCCACTCTCCAGGCCCACATTTGCATCCCATACCACAGTAACATTCATCTTGCTTGATGATAGCTGTTTAAAATTTAGGCATTTCATTTAAACTCGCAGCCAAAGCTCCATCTCAGTTCAGTGGGGAGGCATCATCACCACTAGATACCCTATCCCTTGGTCATAGGAGATGCCTAAACACCTCATTTCTAAACAGTTAGATGAGACAAATCCCCAAGCATCCAATTGGCCTTCATAAGTCTGCTGGCCCAAACACATCTGACATTCACATTTAGATGCAGCTCAGCTCACTACAGGACATCTGAACAGCCTGGTGAGACAGGAGAAGAGCAGGGCTGACTTCACATCAGGAAGCTTCATTGCCTCCGATGCCAGCCACCATCTCATCCCACCCACTCAGGCCTGGCCAAATGACAGGGGAGTCCCAGCTTTCCTATCGGTCACTGGATGGTGCCAGCATGGAGGAACTGTTTCTGCCAGGTACTAAAACCATCAGCTAACATGCTTTACCTCTGATTGAGGGGGAAATTGCCATTGATATAGCTACTACAAAATAGGAATAATGGCCTTTAATTAGCAATCAGAGCTGCTCTCTCTCTGCTTGGAAAATGGCCACTGGTTTTAATTAGACTCCCAGGGCAATACTCTGACACCCTGGCCCGAAACCCTACCACTGCCACAAGTACAATGCAAAGCAAGATCTAAGCAGATCCCATTCTCTGCATGCAGCTCAACAGCTCTCCTTGTTATATTCTTCATCTCCAACAAGTTCTGATTTTTTTTTGACATACCTAAGATGAATATTCAAGGGTTTAGCCCAATTTACATATCTGTAATCCGGCAGTGAGAATAAAAGGTTGTCAGGCAAAATAAATGTCTGTCTCAAGGTCAGACCTGGTTGAAACCGATAATGGTGCTTAACAGCCTATGCCATGCCTCCACAATGATCAGCATTGCTCTAATTGACAAATTAGCTGTCCATATGGGCTCAGAGGCAATCATACATCCATAAATCCCGATAAATACAAACATAATCTGATCTAAGTTGGATCAGCCAAATAAGTTAAAGCTAGATTTAACACCTTAAATGATTGCATTTAAGGAAAATCACTGTTAGGCAAGATTCAGGAGTGCTGGGACCATATGGTCAGAATGGGGACCACCAGGGCTCATTCCTACCCTGGCTCTGCTCCCCTCTTGGTCAAGCTGTGTGTGACTGCAGCCCTGGGCCAGGGTATGCATGCTGGGAGCTGATGTGATTATGTGGGTTCCACCCCCAGCAATTGGCGTGGGAGGGTGCTATTGGGCAGGAGAAGAGCTGGCTCTGAATTGGCTGGTGCTCCACAAATAGGCAGGCCATGGCAAGCAGTGGATGGAGCCTCCTCTCCCTGCAGGTAGTCCTGTTGGTAGGGTATTGACTGAGGGCCGCAGTGAAGACAGATTCACCTCAAGATTATGTCATTGTCATTGTTCTCATGTTCCCTCATCCAGATAGATCTGTGCTGCCTGTGCTATGGGCTTTGAGGAATGCCTGTGGAAGCTCTTGTGTTGCTGTGGCCATGCTTTCCCATGATTTCCTGAAAAAGAGATGAACACAATCAGCCAATCTGTGTGTTTGTACTCATCTGTCTTCTTGTCAGCTCCTTCTCCACTTTTCCTCCCCATAACCTCCATTGGCAATGTCAACCAAATTGAACAAAGTTCTCCAAAAGGTGCTTTTCCCAGACATCTGGGAAGTTTCTGCAAGTTTCTGGAAAACAGCCTGGTAGAGCAGAAAGACCTTGGCAATTCTTGCAGGAGACAGAGGTTGGGACCTCATTAAACACCCTGGACCCCACATAGGTAAGTCGCACTGCAGCAATCTCACCTTCTGAACTTCACAGTTCATGGGGTAACAGGGGTTCCCAGGACTATTAGGTCCAGGCAAATTCTTAAAGCCCCATCCAGGTCTCTACACTGGAAGAAACAAGACTGCTGGTTACTCTTTTACTGGACCAAAATGTGTGGTGTCCCTGTAAGCTCAGGATCCTGACAAAGGCATTCAGAAGAACAGCAAACCCTTCATGGTCACAACACCTCTCTGCATACTTACCCTGGCTGTTCTTTGAGAACCAGTTTGGCTTTACCCAATGACATCATCAAAGGCCCCCAGGTCTTTTTCGCTATGGCTCTCCCACTCAGGATGGCCTTCTAGTGCTGCCTAGGGCCCAGAAGCCTTGCTAGGTCTTGTTCATAGCCCAGAGGCTTGGAGGGTTTGGTCTCAGAGACAAGATGGAAGGATGGACTTTGAATTATCCCAGAAGCTGGGAAGCTCAGTAGGCTGAGATTGTGTGAGCCTTATCTTAAACACCTCTGAGTGGTCAGAAGAATGAATACTAAAGACAGCAGTTATGAGTTCCCCCCACTGGGGTAGGAAACGTAGCTGTCCAGGGTGCAGTGCACAGATTGAAATCTTGGCTCTTTTCCAGGCCAGATTCAGCTCAAGTCAACTTCAGCAAAAGTAGAATAGCACCTACTGTCTCCTTCCCCTGCTCCTGTGGGCATTACCTGCCATACTGTCTCCTCTCTCATGGGACAAGAAAAATCTTTGACATTAACTGCTTTGCAGACTTTGGATTCATGGTAGAATTCAGAACTCCAGGAGGTAAGATGGGAGGTGGGAACATAGAGACACTGATAAAAAAAAAAATTGTGAACAGCCGGAGTCAAAAGGTTCATGTTTATAAGTCCCTCCTGCTTAAATAGCCTTAGGGGCTGAACTTCTTGGTATCAACCTCCTGACTTCAATTGACTTTGGATCAAGTTCTGAATTAAGCAGTAAATCACAATGCTCATCCTAGGCACTGGGTGGGAGATACAAGAGTTAGACAGTGATTTATGAGAGATTTGACCCAGGGCCAGTGTGCTCACCTTGAAATATAACCTTCATCCTTCTGGACTGTCAACATGTGAAAAGAAACAGAAGTCTCCAGCATTGCTACCAGAATTGTTCTTCAGAGGATCTTAGCAGCAGAAAGATGTTATCAGAAAAAGTTGTAGCAGCAAGTTTTGGAGGGTCTTTTTGGTTCTGTTGTGGCTGCCCAAAAAAGACTGCCAATTGTTCAAAGGGTTGAGTAGCAATTTACTCCTGCACTCTGCTACCTCATCTCTCACATGCACACAAACACCACTGAACGTTACCCACACACAAATGCATCAAGTCTTATATTATTTCAGGTGTCAATTCAAATGATTGCACCATTTTTTACATAAATTCTTATTTAGGTGTCTGGATATTTAAGCATTTTGAAGAGATGAAAGCAAAATTATGTAAGATGCAGGGAGAACCTTGGTGTTCCTTGTGCTCATACACTCCTTGAAAGGCCACTCTATGAGGTGGCAGGAAGCTCAGAGACAGCAAGTAAGGGATATTTGTTCACTGTCTATTCCAGTACAAGAAGTAGATATAACCTCATGACACTAACAAATGGTGATCCAAACCAAACACAGAGCTTGCAAATACATTATAAAACTACTCAATAAGTGATATTTTGGATGTTAGGAGTTTATGTTTCTGCAAAAGGCAACTGAACAAATTCATGGAATAAAAGCCACCAAGAGATGTTCCATTCCAACATATCACATATCAACACTGGCTCTCTAGGACTCAACAGCAAAGTGTTAGAGGCTAGAGAGAATTCTGGGAAAGCATTCTCTGTTCTTTCCTTATCCCTGCCTGTTGGGCAGTTTCTGAAATAGGATCAATATTGTTTTCAGCAGCGTTTGGCCTGGCCCTGTATGGCTATTCTCATGGATTTAGGTCCTTTTGTTCCCAGGGAAATCCTACAATGTGGTTGCTCTGTTGAAGTCCATTTGGTCCATTCGTTGCCAAAAAGCCTCGTCATATGCTTCCAAGGTGTCTGTGCGCATGGCCTTCTCCTGGATACAGTCATAACTCAACAGCTGCTATTGGGTAACCCCGTTGCTCTCCTCTGTTGCTTACTGCTTGCATCCAATAGGGTCAGTCTGGTGCAGCAGCTTTCTACATTTTGCGATTAGATTAAGGGATTATTGATGATGATTCCCTAAGCAAATACAGACCATAGCTCTCCTAGCAACAGGCTGATAAACCTTGGGTCTGTGTTTTAATTCCTCAAATTCCATTAAAAGACATTCTTACAGTTTAAGGCATAATATGTTTGTTTTTCCAGCCCTAATGAGGATTATTAAGCCATGGGTATGTGGTAATTATGCTTGGCATTAGGGTCCTTTATATATACTTTTCTAGGCTCACTATCACAAATTTCCTACCCTTTAGATCTTTCAGTCTAAAAGTGAAACACAAAGATAAGAAAAGAAAGAATAAAGCTGTGTATGTATGTGCAGGCACATATAAAGCTCTTTTCCCTAACTTAATCTTTTTTCTCTGTTTCCATGTGTGGAAGATTCATTGTTAGATGGAGTTTGAAGGCCTAATCTATGACTCCCATTGACAAAAATGTGCTTTAGCTCAGACCGGCTGAGAAGACAAAGAAAAGGAGCTCTGCAATTGATGGGGTGGAAGATGAGAACAGAAAAAGTAGCCAAGAGACATATGGCAAGAGCACAAAGAGACACACAGAGACAAGACAAAGCTACAGGGTTTAAGCAGTACTTCAAGCTTGCCTATCATACACATCTCTTATGAAATGACCCATTTAAATTACCCATTAACTAATCCTCCTAGCCACTTTCAGGCTTTCAGCGAGCATTAGGGCTGAAGCGTTGTATGGAAAGACGTGAAGCCTGGGCCTCAGCCCAGGTACAAATCTCCCTTCAGTTGGATCAATCTCAGGTTTAACTGAAAGTCTTCGGAGCAGTATGGATATTTTTGCCATTGCAAGAAAACTTTAGGAAACAACACTGGAAACATCCTCATGGCAGAAGGGCTCCAAGTCTTTTAATGCCATCAGGGGATGCACTACAATCAGTAGGCAAGCATAGGTTAGAAACCAGAGCCAGGAATACCAACCCTCCATTGGTCAGGTTGCTTTGAAGACCTGCCCACTACAGCAAAACAAGGTGGCAGATGCCATAGTGACAGAGCTATTGTTGGGATAACATACTTCAACAGCAGCTGGAGGCAGGTCTCCACAAAGGATGGGTTTTCTACAAGAGCAGATATCATTTGGTAGCTCTGAAACTCATTCAAATAGTGCTTTAGTTCACTCAACCTCATCCCTAGGCTCATGTGAGCTACAAATCCAGGTCCCTGTTTTCAGGCAGGGGTGGACAAAAGCTGACTCTACATTGAGCCCAGCTGCAGGTGCAGCAAATACTAAAAGATCTCCTGGCACACGGAGAGGGAATGGGACTCTACCATATCTTCTACCTTTGTCAGGGTCAGTCCTCAGCACACCACAGGGAGGATGGCCATCAGCCTAGGGTGCTCACTGCAAGCACACGCAGTGGGACAGGTTTCATTGCAGGACATCTATATTTTCATTTTATGGCTTCTGTATTTCTATTCTGACCACTGAGTGCTTGGGGAAGGGGCAAAGGAGAAGGGCTAGGAGAGGAAAAAATAAAGCCCATGGGGACTGTAAGTAATAAAGGCTGCAGCAGATTTGTCACACTATTTCATTTCTTATTAGATTGAATGGTCTCAGTAGAGAGGGACATAAAAGAAACTACAGATTCAAATACCTCTGAACTCTGGAAATACTTGGAGATAGCTCTTACTCCTCATTTATCATTATTATATCTACTAAGGGAAGATACATGTATTTTAATTCACATCCCAAATTGTTTTGTAGATGTTCTTATGTTAAAAAAAAAGAACTGTTCCAAAACAGTTTTGATTTTCTACATCTATCATTCATGTAGTGCCTATTAATTCTATTTTAAAAGTAAAATCCACCAGAATACTTTATTAAACTTTTTTGGCCTGTGGACATTAAAACCTATAAGGTGCTGGAGCTCCCCGTGCAGCAGAGCTGTACGGATTCTCAAGGTTATGTGTATTTTTTGTGATAGAAGGCAAGAGTTTAACTAAAATGAGTAAGAATTAGAAATAGAAGAAATTCAGAGGCTTTTTTTGTATTAAACTCAAAGCCTTTCCCAGAGCTGAGTGTTTCAGGTCAACTGGAATTTGCCTGAACTCATTTCTGGATTTGAAAGTGATCTTAGAAACCAAAGCCTAAGTGGGGAATGATTTACCAAAGAAATGCTCACATTTGTGCAATATTCTTAGTAATAAAAAGAACTATTTCCCTTTCTTTTTAAAATGCCATTAGAAGTCAGATTTCTTATTACCTGTAGTTCCTCCCTGCCCAAGATCAACCCCATAAACCCAGCTGGGTTTACAGCCCACATGATGTTGCTGCATGAGAACCCTGAGTGCAGCTCATTGAAAAACAAATGGGTGACATTTCCTAAAAACAAGGCTGATGGGCAAGTGACATACAAAAAAAACCATATAAAAATTCCACAGAACCTGGAAAGTAAAAGAGGTAAAGAAAGCCCTACAAAAAACAAGAAAAACTATACAGAATTCTCAAAACCAATCTCTTTCAATGATCATGACATTGCTATTAACAGTAATTTGCAAAAACCTGTTCCACCTGACTCTTGTGCATTTGGAGAGATGATGTCACTTCATGAGGTGTTGGGCAAATACTTAGGCCTGATCCTGACTACAGGCGAGTTGTTCAGACTGGGAGCTGGTGGAATGGCAGGCAGGTGCTTGGCATCTGACCAATCACCCTTCTCTTCGGAAGCAAATAGAGTTTCCTTTATTTACTCAAGGCTTTAAATAAAAGCTTGATTTTCATGGCACCACTTTTGAAAAGAAAAGCTTCTGAAAGATTTTATTTTTCTACAGGAAAGCACAAGGAATGTGCTTATTTAGCTGAGATAAAATGATAATTCCTAAGAAATCATTGTGGATTAGGGAGTGAAGCGATTAGAGAGACAGAGATGGTATATTTATGAATGTGTGCATAGCCCCGCTGGTTAAAGGGGTATTAATCCCTCTTAGTCTGCAAAAGGACCTTCAGACTGCTCAAGCAAGCAGGGCTTAGGCACTGCAAGCTTCCTAGAAAGTCCTAAATCTTCACATTAGCTCCCTGCGTTTCCTCATCTTAAAGTCTAAGCCGTTTTCTAAAGGACACTTCCATAAACAAGCCCCCTCAGAATCTGCAAGGATTTGGAAATCCGGATTGGTGAAATTTTTTAAATCCAAGGTCCAAGTGGATAGAAGAAGATTAGGCTGCACTTAAAAAGGCCACCTTTAAAGAGACAGCACTGTCCTAGATCATTATTTAGAATGAACTGAAAAAGAAAAAGAAAGAGAGGGGAAAGAAAAGAAGACAAAAGAAGAAAGAAAAGGAAAAAATGTTGCATCTGAGATTCCGCTGACTCGGTGTCCTACATGGTCCCAGAGCCTTTCAAGGGGGAGAAAATGTGTGTATCTCTGCCCAAACAACACTGCATTTCTCACAGGGTATTCGGTTTTCTTGTGACTGCTCTACCAGCCGTTCCCCATGGGGTTCAGCAGGACTCCCTGTCCTTGTTTTTGTGAGGTGGTGCTTGTTGCTACCAAATTGCATCTGGTTTTCTCTGCCAGTGGTGTACAGTGCACACCGCAGGAGTAGCAGGTCACATTTGCAAATTGTTAGAAGATTCCTTAGTGAGACTGGGGGCATCTTACAGGGAGATCTTGGGTCATTTTCACTAGACTTCACCTTGTCCATGAAAGGAGGTCTTCCCTCCTCTCCCTCTTATCACTATAAAAGCATTTGCAGCCATGGGCTCTGCTGCAAAGGAGGAGGGATGGTGAATCTACATGGGAGCCAAGTTCAGCAGAAGACAGTGAACCCTGGCTCACTCTTCTTACTCTCCAGGACTGACGTCTACCAGATCTCTACAAGATTTAACTTACAGTCCTGGTTATTCCACCAGAACTGCCAAAGATCAGAGAAACCTTTGCTTACCTGCCCACTTTGTCTTAACTAAGGAAAAAAGCAGATATTGAGGGGGAGATGAAACAGATTACATGCGATGATGGCTACAGAGAAGCAAGACTGATACTTGATAGCAAGTTGTCGTTCTGGCCCAGTCCTAGCCATGGTTATATTTAGCAATATATAGATCATCTTGTTCCAACTAAGAAGAAGTATCCTGACACCAAAAGGGAGAGAGGCAGGGCTTTTCATCCTGCCCACAGAGTTCAGAATGGCTCAAAGTGCTGACAGAAAACACAGCTCTTGGCACTCTTTCCTTTCTCTGTGCAGTCGGTTAAGGTGAATCATACAGGCCCCTTGAGAAGATGTTCCAAAGTTGACAATTTGGCAATGAAAAGCATGTGACCTCTCTCTATAGTGCTGGCAATATTTCTAAAACTACCTCAACACATGATGAGGTGTGTGATTACTACATGATAAGACCTAATAGTGGCATGACTGACAGTAAATCCAGTAGAAAAAGCCTTGCAAATTCCTCTGTAAGCGGTGAGGAAGGTCTTGGAGGTCTTTGGGGCTCCACTTCATAACATGATCTGACTTCAGTCAGCTGTCTGCAAGTCAAAGATGCAAGGGATGAGATCTGGGAAATGAGGAGTACATCTGCCCCTCCACAGAGTTGTTGAGTAGTCGCAGAGTGAAACCTGAGGATGGTAAAAAACCACAGAACATTACGCTTCATAGTATGACACCTCCTGAACTGGTCTTGGATTTCCACAGGCTTGTGAGATAAGTGGTGAGAGTTCACTGCCCACCTGAGAGTGACCATGGCATGGGTGATTCCCAGAGGACTTCAGACAGCCTGGGCTCTGCTGCAAAGGAGGAGGGACGGTGAATATACATGGGAGCCAAGTTCAGCAGAAGACAATGAACCCTGGCTCACTCTTCTTACTCTCCAGTACTGATGCCCACCAGATCTCTAAAAGACGGCCTGGGCAATATGCTCCTCTCTCAGCCCAAGGTAGAAAGGTTTGATTTTGTCCACCAACTTCATAACTTCTTTCTTGTTGCTTATAAATGTATACTGGGACATCACAGAACATTGCTAAGGCTTAAATAGTCTCCTCCTTCCACAACCTTCCTCAACTGACATCTTCCTATTGGTTTCCATCCTGGCTTTACATTTAATCTGCTCTCCACTTCTCAAAGTACATTAGTAACACTTATAAATTATATAATATCTCTAATGTTTTTAAGACACATCCTCCCCTTTTCTGATGTATTCAGCTTGTTATGAGCTTTACATGGAGTCCACATATGACATATCAAAAGACTAAAAGACAAATGTAAGATCTGTCAAGACAATGCCACCCCTACTCCATCGAATCAGAATAACCCAACATATGGAATGAGATTGTTTAGCATATTTGTGACTCTTTTAATTAGGAAAATGAATGGATTTGTTGTGAAGGCTAGAGAAATGGACTCAAAAGGCTTCAGTTCATTTTCTAGCTTAGCTATAGAGTCTCTGTGGGATCCAAGACTTATCCGTGACACGTTCTGTGCCTCAAGTTCAGAATGCGGATGGCAGTTTTCTTTCCTCCCATTTTCAGAACTCACTGGAAAAGCAGAGCTTTCTAGGGCATCAGTCTACCTACATGTGCAGCACCGAACACAACCAGGGCTGTGACATCCACCAGCACTCTGTGCTACTGAGCATGGATGAATGATAATCACCCACCAGCTCTCTCAATACCTACGGATTATTTATAGTCATGCCTCCTTCCTTTCCCCCACAAGCAAATCATGAGAGCTCTCCTCCTGCTAGCAGATCCTCTGCCTTAAAAAGGACTCTTTGTAGATCTTGGATTTTGTGAGTTTAAGCCCTGACACCTCCTTCCCCCGAAAAACTTGCAGAGCCATGAAATCTTTAAAGTATTCCAACAAGTCTAGTATCACTTTACAGACTAGTGCTAATGAGATCATAAGCAATTGACCAGAAACAAATAAATAATTCAAAATCTACTGCAAGTGTGAAAAGTATTTAAATGCTATTGATAAACTAATCTACAGACTCCATTAGCAATTCAGTCACACAGCACCTGTATTGATCAGCAAATTTAAGCACATGCACAAAAACAAACCCCCAAAACACAGCAAGCAAAAGCTAGCTAGTTTAGTTGCATTTTAGCAAGCAACTTCATTAACATTTGGGAGTTTACTGTGTCATTTTCTCTGGGAGTTTTCTTGCTGTTTTATAGACTGTAGCAATAGCCTGAATCCTGTATCTATGGAAGAGTTTTAACAAACCTTATATATTTATCTGTAATAGGGATTTAAAGTAATTTGGTTATTTCTCCTTTAAGGCACATACATGTTTCTGAATTAGCTAATGCCACAGGTTTACCCTCTAAAGTCTGCTTTTGGGCTACAGACCGTGCTGCTTCCTGATGTTCTGGCTTTTCCAGCCTTTCCGTCACTGCTGGAAGTGCATCACGTTGAATTTCCTGCTGAAATACCTTTTGGGGTTATACACATAGTGGATGCTCATGCTGTGGACCCTCCAGCATTAATGTGGACTTGGGTGGTGCTGCTGCAGGTCTGTGTAGAGATGGACTCTGCAGACTGCAGCTGCAGATTAAGTCCTTAGGAAGGGCTCAGCAGATCAGATACATCCACATGGCTACGCAGTGAACCAAACTTCTCCCATCTGCCTCAGGTGACAGGAAATGTCCCATTTGGCATGTCATGCTTGCATGCCTCTCCACATCCTAGCAGGCAGCCCTGCACCTCCTGCACCCAGTCTCCTGGCCCTAGGTCCCTCACTTTCAGCCCTTCCCAGCCATGACAGAGTGACACTGTCACTGTGCCACCCCAGAGGAGGTGAGGGCTGGTGGCCCATCAATACAGGAATGGTGTAGAGGCAAGGGCTGAACGAAGAGCAGCCCTTTCAGTGGAGGAGATCTGTTTTTTTTCCCCCTTCTTAATTGCTTAACACAACAGTCCCTTTAACTCCAGGAGCATTTTGCAGCATCAGCTTCATTCCTGAAGACATCGTTGAAGGCTGGAAAAAAGCATCGGGCTCAGCAGTGGTCCTGACAGATGATATTTGCAGCTAGGCCTCCATCTCTCTCAATCCACCCTTAGGCTCAGCCAGACCTGCCAAAGCTCCCTTCTTTGCTCTTTCCTGCTGTCACCCCAGCAGCCTGCATCAGGGCAATTACCAAAACAAATCAATCTTCTCTTGACAGTTCATTTACACTGAATTAATTTGGAATTAGAAACTGTTATTGCAATTGGCAGCTCCTGATATTCCCAATACAACCCGGCATCTGCAGGGAAAACAACTCTAGACCCCGGCCTTTGAATTAAAAAGGACAGTTCTTCCTGATTGAGATATAAAACCAGAAAGGACTTTTTTTACTCCAAATTCTTAGTTTTAGGCTGTTGGCAGGAAATCCAGACCTGTGGTGTCCTAAATAAAACTTTCCTTATGGTTGTATGTTTCTTTCTCACTCAGAGCAGCATTTCTTATACTGCTGCATAAGGATAAGACACCTGACTCTTAATTTGCACCTTTTATATCACACTGGAGCCCACAGTGCAGGGGTATGTTGGAGCCCACAGTGCAGGAGCACATGGGAAGAGGAAGTCTAATCAATCTTGTGCCCATTTCACAGATAAGGAAATTGAGACACGGAGAGGCTGAGAGGTGAATTTGCCTGATCTGGTTTTCCTCTCTGAAGCTCATAGTCTGAGCTGCTCCCATCAACAAAATATCCTGCTTTCCAACTTAAAAAAAAAAAAAAAAAAGCCACCCAAAACCACATTTTGCAAAAAAAAATTTAAGCTTTCCTGTAAAAATTTCAGAATCCTAAGGTTTATCACACAACATCATATGCCTTGATACACCCCCTCAATGTTTTTTTTTATTTATAGCGCTATCTGGGAGGATTTGACCTGATGTCTCTGTCCTCCAAGTACATATGTGTTCAGCTCTAGGATAACTTTAGCTCTGGGATTTGCTTTAACTTTCGGTCAGCCCTGAAGTGGTCAGGCAGCTGAACTAGATGGTCACTGCAGGTCCTATCCAACTAAAATATTATATTCTGTTCTGTTCTATTCTATTCTATTCTATTCTATTCTATTCTATTCTACCCTAACTTAACCTAACCTACAGGATTTCTTAAAATTGTTTACCAATTTACTGGGCAGAGGAAAGACATACACGCAAATACAGGGGGTAAAAGGTGGTAGCTTGTACCACCTCTCAGATCCCTACCACCACCAGTGTTTTGTTTGGGGCATTGGGGATCTTTATCAGATTGACATCATGGATAATGTAGGGTAAGAAACATCTCTGAGACCTGATGGGGGCATTGAGTTGCTCAGCCAAGGCATGATGGGGGTGCTGCCAGAAGTTCTGCAACACTTCTCTTCAGCACCTGGGAATTTTAGCATTGCAAACCAACACACCAAAAAGATTTAAGGAGCATCCAGGGTCAAGTAGGAGCTGAGTGGTGGTTTGAAGGCTTTACAGCTGGACTGAAGGGCTTAACATGGTAATTGTGAACCTATGTTCCTTTGTGGGTCTAATCCCTGATCTGTTTCCTGCTCCATCTTTGCTAGGTCTGGGCATGCGCTAGATTTCTTGGTTTCAGGAGGTTATTCTGTAATTCTGGTATGTTGCTCTGCTCTGAAACAGAGCTGGAAAGTGTCCCCATGAAGGGAAAGGTGGAGAAAAAACAGTTGTGTGGGGCTTAATATGTTGGTTCCTGGTGCGTTCTGTTGCCCATCCCACAGCACCCATGATGCATGGGATATATCTGCAACAAATACCCAGGGCCTACATCCAGTTCTTGCACAAGAATCTATGCTCTACCCCAACAGTTCCTTTGCCCTATCAATCATGGGCTTGTAGAGCGGGAGCCACAGATCATCGGCATACTCTCTTCGCAAATTAAACATATCTAACTGTATTCCTGTATAGTTTACCACTAGTTGAATTCACAGAATCACAGAATTGGAAAGGACATTTAAGATCATTGAGTCCAACCATTATCTATCTCTACCAGGCCACTTCTACACCGTATCCTTGAGCATCCTATCTAGACAGCTTTGAAATACATCTATTTTATCCTTCGCGCTAGCTGTTACAGAAATTTCCATGAATTTCTGTGCCTTGCCTAGATTCCTTCTGATCTTTCTAGAACATAAAATTAAAATGAAACAAAACAAAATTTCAAATGAGACTATCAGGTGCTGAGACCTGCTTGTTTTTATGGGAACGAAGTACAAGAGCTGGCAAGAAGAAAGGTGTCAGAAGTTCAGACATCTGAATTTCTGTCCTTTTCACTTTATTGAAGACTTACAAACTGGCAAAAAAAAAAAAATCAACCAAGAAAAACCCCACAAATTTGCTAGTCATCCCACCCTCAGTGGGACCTTTTCACTGAAACTCAACTCAAGGAACCAGCCTCAAGTATGATCATGTCAATGGTGTTATCATTTTAAGTACACGCTGCAATTGCCCACCCTCTGCATGCACAGGTGCTGGCAGCTCTCATTTGATAGTTCCCCCAACACAATCAGCCCAACTTGCCCTGCTGAATTTTACCACTGGAAGCAACACCACCACATCCCAGACAACCCCATCACACTCTGCATAAACAGCCCTAATAACAGTATGCCTGATTCTGCCACATGCTAGAGATCCATGCATTTACACCAGCCTTCAGGCAGGGAAAAGGAGTGAAGGATCAGGCACCAAAAGCATCCAGATACCCTCTGCAGCATCTCTCGGTGCTTTGGGATTTCACTGTCAGCCTGGCCTTTTGTGCCAGCATCCAAGAGACTAGAAATACGTGGTAAATTTGAGTGAGGGGCTCGTGCCCAAGCTCCAGCTCCAGGATATATTTGCTAAAATCTCTCCCTGTGCCAGAGCAGCTTCATTGCAATGCTTAACTCCCTGTGTCTTTGTTGGGACCTAAGCACACACTTGCATTTCAGCAGATGCCTAAACACTGTCTTTAATAGAGGTGCTTTCCTCAATAGGGCAGTTGGAAAAGCTTCTACTTTACCCCAGTGGAGGATCGGGCCCACAGGCTATCAGACATATGGCTAATCACAACAATGCAGAATTAAGCTATTTAAATTGCCTACGGAATGCCAGAGGGTCCACGTGCTTTTTTTTTTCTTGGTAAAAGTCCTCTTTGTTATTATTCTGATGACCAACTTGGGCTGCTTTGCTTTGTCATTTGTCAGTCCACAAATTCCCTGAGCTATACAATTTATGGTTTTATCACCAGTTCCTAAGCTTTGCTACCCCGTCTCTCCTGCATCTCAAATACTTCTCCCCTTTAAATAAACCTGCTTCATTTTTTTTTCATAACTTTCCAAAGCAGATAAAAAATTCTTGAATTTCTGAAACATGCAAACTGATCACTGTGGCATTAAGAAATCTTAAGAAGACTTATTTTAAGGGGTTTTATTAGGGAAATTCCTGCTCTTTAAGATATCTGTACGGTTGTCAAAAGCAGTCACTTTTGCAGATGTTGGGGCTTTTCTTACACTAATCTCCGAGGAAAGCCTGAGCCTCAGAGATCACTTAGCAATTTTTAGATTTAAGGAGATGAGAAGAAAAAGCCAGGGAGCTGGTCCCTCTTAGGGTCAAGTCTTATTTTAATTCAGAGATCTCTTAGTCTAACATGCAACAGTGTCGTTAAGATGACGGCTAATTAATGCAAGATGACTTCAAGAGATTGCACTGAAAAAGAAAAAAAAAAGGAAAAAAAAGGGTAACCTAAAGAAAAAACTAGTCTGGCCCTTCCCCTAGGAGAAGCTACATCACAAAACTGTTTCCACTGGGTCACCAGCAGCAAACCATCACCAAAGGAAAGAGACTGCAAAAACTAGTTCTTACCCAGAACAAGGGTAGGCTGAATGTAAAATGTTTTCAGATGTGCCAGCTCTTAGATATTTCTCGCTGGCCAGGATGCTATCTGTCCAATAATCACAGTAATGCCACCCTTCATTTTTGTGTCTGATGCAAAGGAATTAGGCAACTGTCCTTATTTTGGATCTCTATTAGTTCTGTATTTGTAATTTGGCAAGTCTTTAACACCTTTTTAAGCTTGAAGAGCACTAAGCCAGATCTCTTCTCCTCTAATCACATCAGCTTATTTCTGATTTCCAGAAATTACAAGGAACACAGCCAGGGGAAAGGCCAGGGTCTGGTGTAAACATGCAATGCAGGGTGGTTCCTGTCCCTCTCACCACTACCTCTCTGTCCTTGCTCTGTTGGGAGGTACCTGCAGCCACTGGGAGCCGTCTCAGGGAAGCAAAGACAGCACCTTGCCTTTCTGATCAAAAGGCATATCCAAATGCACTAGGTACTCAAGGCACTTGGGAATATCTGCTCCCAACTCAATCCCTGCAAACAGATGAGCTGCTCAGACTGTCAGATAGCTTACTAACTGCAGCCTCCTCCTCCTCCTTTTTTTTTTTCTTTTTAAAGCAACAAAGATTAAAGGAACTGTGTTTCCATTTGGTATCCATTTGCAAATTAGCCACAGTTCCCTAACATTAGTATTTTTCTTCTGCCCCTTCCTTTTCTCATCTTAGCCTATCCAATCCAATTGTTTAGAACAGAACAATAATACATACATAGTAATTTTATTTGTGTATACAAATGTTTAAAAACAACCCCAAACTATGCCCAAATGTATATTTCTCCCCATCTCATAAGTCCTTTACTATCTGATTAATGTCTATTTTACTCCTTCCCCCAGAGTATTTAGTGTGTGCCTCACTGTATAAATCTGCATATATTGTACAGATCTAGTGGAAGAATTGCAAAAACCTCTACCGGTTTGACTGAGAAATCTTGCTCAGAGAAGTCAGGTCAGATGATGGGAGGAATTCTACAGTAGAAGGCAGTAACATGCCCATGTCTGGGATACAATGTAAAAAATTAATTATAATTAATAAGTGTATAAATTTTCTGGTGTAACATTGACATCTGTGTTTTTCTTTCTCTTGGAGCAGAGTAGGATTAGTACTTCCTAGTGTGGATGTAGCTATGGTATAATTTGGTAGCAGTGGTTTCATAGGTCAATCCTGATGCAGCATGATGGAATTTGTATAGATAGCAATACACCTCTACATGATGCAGCAATTTCATGGGGAGGGAAGCACTCAGATGGGTGTGCTGACGTGTGAAGTAACACACGTTAGTGTGTCTACAGTACGTTATGGACTGTAAGGAATTGGATTTTCTCTGGAGATTGCTGCTCATGGCATAGATCTGAAAAAAGCATCTCTGATCTTTGTGCTATTGATATTTTCAGTGGCAGCAATTCATTACATGATTTGTTCCCTTCAATATTCTTGGCCCGATTCCCTCTGTCTCAGTTTGAAAGGGCCTGATCCAGTGCTCCAGAATCAAAAGAGAGAGGAAGACTGCTCCTGACCACCCTGGGAGCACACCACATCTCCAGATGTTTTGCACAGCCACTTGTCCAGTTTGTGCTACAGAGAAATGAATGGCAGCCACATAAAAAACTTCTTGATCCATTTGGCCAGCAGCTACGTTGGCCCAGCCTGGGAGATAACACTACATGGCCTGTGGGTTGCTTATGGCCAGGAATGCACACAACATAAAAAAAGCAGATCAGGTATGGAGCAACATCCACACTTGGGATGAGAGTGCTCAACAAGCTGAGTTACTGTAACCAGGACTGGTAATAATTAATGGTCATCCTGTGACAAGCCAGTATTTAGTGGTGAACAATTACTCCTCCTCACACAGCAAAAATTCTTGGTTGATTTGATTTTTTTACTTTTATGTTATTGTGATATGCTTGCTATACAGCAGTTTCTTAAAAACAGGGGATTTTGGAGTCATCAGCTCTGGGAATGTGGATGCTCCCATTGACAAACACTTAGTGGTCACATCATAACATATTTATTGTTGCTGCTGGATCTGAATTCATTGAAACTACAAAGTAGTTTCACAATTCCTTTGCTTTTTTGACTGCAGACATTGCTGAACTTCCTGCCTTTCCTGTAGAAACCTATTGATTCACAGAGGGGATTTTTTCAATCAGAGGTCAACAGATGATCCAAAATGAATGTCTGTGAATGAAGGAAAAAGTCCTAGGAGTGACTGATGACAGTCATTATTTCAGCTTTTGGAATAAACCTGTCATTAGTCTTCATCGCCTCTGATATCATCTGTGAGAAAGTCTTCATAACACTTCCAGGTTCTTCAGCCTTTCTCCTTTGCCGCTAAAGATGAGAGATGAATCAAAATGAGCTGAAATGATGTAACCTGGAGCTTCTTATAGGAAAAAAAGTTTGGAGGAGACCTGAAATCAGACTTCCTATATAAGAGAAGGTTTGGAAGATTAAAATAAGCTCAGCTCTGAATGGAGAAGTGACAAAGAAAAAACTTCAATCTTCGAAATATAGTGTGTTTGCAAGTAAAACTGTGCTCTACACAAGCTAGTATTCCATCCGTTCAATGCAATTTCACACTTTGCTAAGTCTAACCCTATGGTAATAAATTAGAAAGAATATCTCCAAAACTTTTTTTAACCAGCAAAATCCTATCTGTGCTCTCAACTGAGGATACTTCACTGCATCAATAAAAGTTTGAGGTGAAATCAGTTACTTCGGGTATTTATCCTCTTGTGGGTGGCTTGAGGGACATTCCCCACTCCCACATCATCCTTATGCATGTATGAGGGTGGATTGTAGATACTGCAGAGGTCACTGGGGAAGTACAGCCAGCTGCAAAAGTTCCCATTTTCTAGGTCAGGTTCTTAATAACAATTGCAAGACTACTTTAGCGATTACACAGATTTTAAGCCAATTTAGATACCTTCTTAATTGTTTCTTGATTATACTTGGCACACATGAGACCAATAAACTCATTTTTATACAAATGCAAGCCAAGAATTCCCTCTATTCATCTGACTCCTGGGCAGGAGGCTTTAAAATAAATACAGATGTTCACAAAACTCACAACAAAATCGCAAGTGTTGTCAGGCATTAATCCCACATAAAGAAACTCCACTGTTGCCCTTTTCCACTTGCTTGTGCTACACCCCAGAGTGGGAAATTCTGATTGTCTCCATGACCAATTGTGTCTGGCTGTTGTTATTCTGCAAGCATCGCTTCCAAGGGTAATACAAACCCTGATGAGCTTTTCAGTGACCTTCATGGTCAGACTCCAGAACACTCTGGCCATCAGTAGAAGAAAGTTCCAATGCTTCAAGGGTCCTTTACTTCAAAGATTAAACTCTTGGCAAAAAATATTTCTCTAAGTCCCCACAACCCTTCTACCAAAAGTCTGCAATCAATTCTTTAATACAGGGCAAGGAATAGCCTAGGAAATATCTTCAGAAACCCCAAATCCCTTGACCACTGAACTGAACTGCTTCTAGCATTACTTAGTATCTTTAGGCTTTTAATAAACAAGTTAATAAAAACAAAGAAATTAAACCTTAAGATGTGAAAGAGGTGAAAGAATGTGATGAAGGGTGGTTTTATCTGTCACTGCAGCAGGTCGGGTGTTGATGAAGTTAAAGCCATATGGAACACTTAATAGATGTACAGAGATAAAATGAAAGAGGAGAGAACACAGTGCTGTCAGTTCATCTCTGAGTCAGGATAAATATTAACATTATCAGACTACTGTGAAAAATCCCAGAGAGGGATTACAACCAGAGATTCCTTAGAAGAAGCAGGGGGAAAAAAAGAAAAGAGAGAGATAAATGGACCCTTTCTGAATGCTCCCAAGGCAGTGAGCAGCACTTTCTCTCAACACATTGTCAAGCTCTTTCACAGAGCAAACAGGTCTTTCATTTCACAGCCTCTTCTCCCTACTCAAGGGCGATGGGTAGATCCTGGAAAGAAAGAGGATTTTGGAAACTTGTCAAGTGGCAGGAGGGGTTTTCAATTGGTGTTTGAAAAAGGACTCGGTGAAACCTGACCTTGTGTTATCACAAGCACCACTTTCCTTTCCAGACCCTGCACCCACGCTCTCTCATTCACCTTCCCCCAGGATCCCCATCAAAGAGAAGTTCAGGAGAAGTATGTAGGGTGACAGTGTCAGGTTTTGGCACAGCCTTCATAATGGAGTGGACAAGATGCTCATGGGCTGAGGACCGTGGGTGATGCACACTGAAAGCTCTCAAGAGTTTTAGTAGACGTGTGGGCAGGTCTTTGCCCCTTGTACCCAAAGACTGCTATGCCTGCCAGAAAGGAGCATCTCAGCTGGAGATCCACACCCCAGCCACAGCAGCTCCCAAGCTTCACTTTAGAGCTGTGCTTTCATTATTGCTGCAGTGAAACCTGCTTCCCCTACTCTGCCTCACTTCAGTTCTCCACCAGATCTGCTAGCACAACTACTCCTGGGACCGGACTGGGAACTAGGTAATCAAATGAGTCCAGGTTAAAAATTAATGCTAACCCATAATCCTGGGTTATTATTAACCTAGATCACATCATGATGGGGAGGAAAAAAATTGATGGGGAGGACAGTTCTTATCTTGCCCTCACACTGCAGGATAACTCCACTGTTAACCAAAAATCCAGAATTATTCATCAAATCAGCAACCAGAGACTAGCTGGACACCCAGGAGATACATTAGTATTTGATCCAGCTACCATCAAAGCAAAGAATCCTATTTGTATTAGGAACAATTGCAGTGACCAGGTTTCCTCATCTCTGGAAAAGAAATTAAGGAGTGAAGTGATAAAGATCAAATGGGCTGAGAAAGGTAAACAGAGAATAGTTGTCAACCTTTTCTCCCAGCAGCAGCTGAAACTTGCAGGTGGCAACTCAGGCCAGCTGGAAAAGGAAAAATAATTTTTCACCCAAAGCCTGTTTAGTCTGTCGAGCTCCTCACCACTGGATGTTGTGAATGATCAAAGGCAACTGGAGAAATTAAATAAGAAAATTAATCCATTTTGGTTGCATTGGGAATTCCCTTGGCCACACATTTGGGGCTCGGGAGAGTATTCTGGAGAAGGATCACTATGAATTTGTGATGTGACATTCCTTCATCAGCATTCACTGCTGGCCATGGCTGAAGACAGGATGCTGAGACAGATCAGCCTTTGCATAGACACTGGCTACAATTATTGGCCTCTGAAATGACTAGTGGAAATGGCACTGTAATTTAACACAGCATTAATAGATAACACATTCTTGTCCACAGCCTTGCCAAAGTCCAGATTCCTCAGCAGTTATTCTGACTGATACTAAAACAACCAGGTCCAAGTTTTCAGCTCAGTAGTGAAGCTAGGGATGGACGGCCAGAGCCCAACTTCCATGTCCTCCAAATCCACAGCTGGCAACGCACTCCCCACTGATAAATGAAGATTTGGGTTTCTAACTGCCACTGTGCTCATACTGATTATTAATCTGAGCAAAGGCCTAGGGCTGATTTTCATAAGTGCTGAGTACAGACAGCTCCTACTTAAGCCAAAAGGAGCTGTGAGCCTTCTGCGTCCAAGAGAACAAGGCTGAACCATCAAAATCTCCTCTGCTCAGAAAGTCTGTGGTACTAGAGAGTCAACTACCTCTGATTTGCATCTGATCACTGCTGGGGAGCCAGGCTGTGCACAGAGCACAAGTTGGGGCTGAGGTGGGGATGCTCTGGGGGCTGTCAGGACTGTGCCATGTACCTCCAAAGTGGTGGCAATGCAAAACTGGTAAATCCTATTCCAATGAGCATCTTGTGGAAAAGAGGCTTCTTAGCAAAGGAGGGGTTGGTAGGTGCGAGGACCTGCTTTGAGACCCCACAGCCTCACATCTAGGAAGGCTGTCTTCAGGATGGCATGATGGAAGCCTATTCCCCGTTAGTAAGAAAGAAAATATCCCGGCCCCCTAGTTTGTTTAGTGGTGGACTGGGCACAGCATTAAGCCCCCAGTGCAGATTTTTCTCTCTTCCCTCCAAGCCTCCTTCACACTCCTCCCAGTGAGGAGGGCTGACGGGCGTTTTGTAAAAATCCTCTCCTTCTGTATTTACTTCCTAACCCAAATGCCAGGAGACGGTCGACAGCTGGCTTAAATCTCTGCAGCTCAGGAGATCAGCCCTTGCCTCCCCCCTCCACCCCCCCCGGCCTTTTCTAATAAAAATTAATTTATTATGATCCAGAGAGTTGAAATTAATCTGCCTCCGGAGAGTCTATGTCTGGCGAGGCCCAGTGAGGAGGGAGGCAGAGGGCTCCAGAGGGCACATTAACAGTATTGTTGTGCTTAATGTTGTGTAGCCGCAACATCTGCTAATTTAATGCACGAGCAGCCAGCTGCCTCCGACAGCTCCTAACAAGAAGTGGGCAGTGGGGAGAGGGGAAGCAAGGGCAGGTTTGCAAGAGGGTGAAGGTGTGAGAGACTGGGGCTGCTCTCCAAGCTCCGCAATTCAGATCCCATGTAACGGCAGCCTTTGCTGATCTGCCCATGGTTAAATCCTTGGGGGATCACCCCAGCGTGGACCTGCTTGTTGCTCCTGCTGTCAGGATCTGAGTGACATCCAAGCTCTGCAAAGGCAACAGTGAAGAGGACACTGGTGGGTTGAAAGCCCCATTTCACTCTCCAACTAATGGGACAAATGCAGCAAAGAGCAAAGCACATGCTCTGCTTAGTCCTGCTGTACTCAAAGCAAATGGAGTGAGGGATGGATGTCAAAACAAAATCACATGAAGATGGTGTAAGGAAAATCACACCTGTACTGAGACAGGTTTGGCGTTATTCTCAAGTGCTTCCTCTGAGCAGTGGGTTCTTGTGAGTCAGTTTTACCGTAGCGATTCTTCTTCTTCCAAACGGGAGAAATTTGAAGAGGAAGAAAAATCCCAGCCCTCACACCACAAGAAAGGTTGCCCACTTATGGGATGATAATCAATGTGGGGTTGCTCAGTAGCAGTATGACAATGTCATCATCTGGAGCTCATGAGACTGGCAGATCTCTGAGCCAGGTACAGCGAGCTTGTGTAAATAAATATGGAAACTTGCTGGCTGTTCCAGGCTTCACTCCCTGGACACCTGGGTGCATGTGGACCCCCACTCAGCACAGGCACCTGCAGGGACCTCAGAGGCTGCCTTGTGCAGGGATCAGACCGACACAGGCTGGGGGTTGGCTTGGAAGTTTGCACAGGACCCAGAAGTGAAGCAAGGCAAGTCTCCAGCTGTAAACTTTAACATGCTGGCACTGCAATGGTCAGGGAGGAAGTTTTCACCTGTTATCATGGGAGAAGGCTGCAAAATTCACTTCAGATCTTACTGTGGGTGGATGGAAAGGCAGAGAGAAAGCTTTGAATCCTCTCATTAGATGCACTGCCTCAAGAGACTCCAGCCTCTTTTCATAATCACACTCAGCAATGCCCATGCCAAGTCTCCATTTTTTAGAAAAGGCCCAAGGGGTTGACTCTATGCCTCCTGTCACCAGAGTATTCAGCACAGACTGGGAGGTATCAGTCATTGCAGAAGAAGCCAAGGTTGGGTGGTAATTCTACTGGGAAATGGAGAAAGCTCTAAGAGTTTGAAAACCAGGTGCAAAGAAGCCATGGCATGTTTTCTGATACACGCTGGTGTCACACAGGAGACCCAGAACAGGTTACCTTGCATCACCTGCTCTGCAGCAACTGCCTGTGGACAGGCTCTTACCCTCAAAAAAGAGGTGATAATTCAAAGCTGCTCCCTACGCTGTGGAGGAGGAATAAGGATTCATATCTAGTACCTGCCATAGGAAACAGCCAATGGTAGCTCTACGGGGAGAGTGAGTGGGAGAAACCAGGGCTGTGAAACTCCAACAGTCAAACTGCTCATACCCATATGGTGAACCCCTATAGGAATAGGAGGTCCTTGATCCTTCAAACTACTGGGACACCCCCATGTCACTTGAGCAGAGCAATTTCAAGGCCCTGACAGATCCTGCCTCTAGACAAACCGAGAGCAACACAAACAGAGTGGGAAGAGATACTGCATAGGGCTAAAAGAATGTGGTAAACCTCTTAGGGAAGGGAATAAAATGATTTTTCTCAAATAACCAACATAAGGATTTGAAAATGAACATCTCTTAGTATTAATTTAATTAAAGCAGCATGCTGCCATTACTTATAAAGCTAGAAGAATCAGTCTGTTTAATGGGTTCTCAGCTAATCAAAAATTAATTAAGCGTTTAGTAGGGATTCCAAATCCCTGAATTGGATTTAAAGAAGCCTGTTTCCATGTCTTTTTCAAGTGTTGCTTGTTTTACTATAACAGGAGACGTGTTTGATTGTGCAGACCTCCCATTATCCCTGGCTTGCAGGTGATCAGCCTTGAAATTCATTCTTATTAGTTGATAGCTGCTCCATTCCCCGAAATGACTGTGACAGAGCATCACTAAGTCTCTGCCAGCCCTAAAAGAGGGCTCAGAGCTTTCCTTTGAGCACTGTGCCATGCATCTCCTTGCTAGTTCACAGGCGATAAAGAATGCACAGCAGAGAGGGGCTGAGAATGGGAAAATGTCCCCCTTATTTCTGAAGCTTTTTGGTTATGCAGTGGTGAGTGGCAGTTCATCAGATGGGTTCCCTTCCTCCACATCTCAGCTTGTAGATGCCCTAATGCCTTTGCTCTAAGTAAATATTACCTACTGCATCCTTATTCCCTCTCTCAACCCCTTTCTCACCACTCTATAAGACAACATCCTCCACTGAGTTGGAGTCCACTCACCTGCAGGCAGCAACTACCATAGCCTGATCTTGAGCTGGACGGAAGATGACTTTCAGTATCAACGTATTTCAAAAACGCCCTTTACCCAGTCCCTACTCTTTCTGTCCCTTGCCCCTACCTCTCCCCCTGCCTACCACCCATGTAATCCCTTCTGTCTCAATGCAGAAAACAACTCCAAGGAGCAGATCTGGCTGAAAAGAAGCCCGTCTATTGAAAGCAAAAAAAATTAAATAAAACTAATTTTAGCTCCTAACGGTTCTCCAACCCATTTCTCAGTGAGAAGAGCGGGGTGGGCAGGCAGGACCTGGGAAGGAAGGCTGGTGCACAGGGAGATGTGGTGCTGCCTGAGCTGGCTCCCTGCAATCACTGCTTGTCAAACTGCACCCTGCGATGGAAACCACGGCCCCGAGCCTGCAGCTGGAGACAGCTCAATTTGCCTTTCATCTCTGAAGATCTTTTTTTTAGGTATTCAGCATGCTGACAATGTAAATAATACCTATAATTTTTAAAAAATACATCAAATGTCAGGCAGGATGCAAAATTTTCCTGCTTCTTTTTTTGGATGGGGGGTAAGGGGTGGAAACTTAATAATGCTCTACCTGAACCCCTTAAAGCACAACATCTTTGAAGTAGCAAACTGGCAAATACACTCAATCAATTATAAATGAAATAATCTTCTTAAAATATTAGAGATTTGGGTGCTAAGCAATACTGGAAGATTACGGAGAGAAAATCAGTTTTAGAGCTTCCTAAAGTGACAGAAAGAGAATAATCGGAAGAAATGGTGAGAAGTTTAAAACGATTATGTAGATTTGTGTCAGTGAAAATGTCCCAGCAATCCTTAGCCGATCTCTCGTACGCTGGAAATAGATTACGTTCAATCCTTTCTTAAAGGGGCAGGTTTCTTTCAAGTGTGGGGGTGGTTTAATTTTTACTCTTTTTTTTTTTCCTAAGCACTTTCTCGTTATTTTTAACCTCCAAATAAGGCTGGGCCCAAGGGCATGTCTGTGTTTCTTGGCCTTGCTGTGCCAGAAGTGCACACATTGGAGTAGGGTTTGGGATAGACTGATGGGTATGGTGAGCCCCATCTCCACCTTGCAATGTGACACCCCTCACAGAACAGCCATCAACTGGAAAGAGGTATTGAGCCTGAGATATCCACAGGAGCATGGGACTCAGTCCTGCTTCTGCTTGGGCCAAGCAGATATGGAGAGATGTCATCAAAAAACAATTGGCTTTCCCCATTGGAAAACACCTCTGAAATCAAGATTACATCCATCCTTACAGGGAACAAATGCTTCTTGGATGACCTTGAAAAAACTGAGGTGCTCAAGTTTGAATTGACTCATTCCTTATCTTCCTGTGGCACAAGCAGCACCAAAAGGAGAGAGCAGTAACCCCGGAAGGGAACAGGACACAAGGGGCTGTTTGACCCTGGTTTTGACACAAGCAGGTTATGGAGAGTCTGCAACGTGCTTCCTTTTGTGGGTGTTGCAATTAAGATCTTGTCTGATCCTTTTCCGGCTCTGCATTTCACATTTACAGCCTCAGTGCAGATTGTTGGAATAATTCGAGCTTACCCTTCATGCACACATATACTTTTCAACACAACCTCCAAATATATCCCCAGCAGAAAAAACTACATAGCCTGGAAAAATGTTATTCCATGCAATCACCTTCTTTGGTTTCATGGTACTGCTTGGGTTTGACATATAAGCCCAGGACACCTCATGACCCTACATACGATGCTCACATGGGTGTGGGAAGGAAAATCCCAGAGCCAAGAAGGGAGGGCAGAAGCCCATCAACACCCCAGGACCTCAGTGCTGGGATCTGCAGTCAGAAGCAACAGAATAATTTGGAGGAAGAAATTAAAATAGGAAAAAGGCACATCAACATCAGGAGTGCTTTAAATGATGGTGCTATTAAGCCAAGGGGCTGGTGAGAGCTGTTGTTAATTGATAGCAAAGGAGAGGAAGCTGTCTCCAGGGAGAAGGAGGTAATATAGGTAATCTTCAGAGAGGATTTGCCTAAAGAGATAGATGTTTAGGAACAGAAAGTCTGGGAGTAAAGTGAGGATGGAAGAGGAAGATGAAATCTAGTTTGTCAACAGCCATCAAGGAGAGGTGGAGCCACCAGAAATCAGCCAGGCTCTCACTTAAGACCCACATATCAGTTCATCTTCGGAGTCATGGATATGTTCAACAGGGGGAAAAAATGCTTTTTTATCTAAATCAGATTCTTTTAATAATAGTAATTTTAAAAGTAATCTTTTTGACAAAGTGCATTTTTCTCACTTAAACATGAAAATTCATTATTCTTGTGTTTGAGGTTTCCCCTCCTCGTCTGCTTATTGCTTTCCCTACCTTTTTTGCCCTTACTTCTGCCTTTCCTGAGGGCCAAATTGAAAAAAACAGAGACAGACATAAAAAAATCCCAAATGAAAACCTTTCCTAGAGGTGCTTGCAAAAGGTGAAAGGGAAAAGCTTTCCTAAAAATGCTTGCCAAAAAGTAAAATTGAGCACAAAACGAAAGGATTGTTTAAAAGTCCTATTTTTCAGCACCTCTGAGCACTGGAAATGTTTTTCTTTGGGTCTGGGGGAATTTGGGGCTCATTCTGAGTTATGGCCACTCTCTGTGCTTCTCATCTGCCGAATCCTGGGGCTGCTCTGGTCTCACCATCTACAGCAGCTTCCCCAGAGCAACTTTATCTAATCCCAGCTCTCCCTGGGGATTCAGACAGCTGGAAATAACAGCCCTTACCTGTCGCCGATGGAGAGGGTAGGCAGAATTAGCTAATGTTTGTAAAGCTCTTAGCAGATGACAGTGCTGTTGTGTGGTACTACTCCCATATTATAGCTGGATGCTGCTTGATAGTCAGGCATGGAATCAATTTTTGAATAATGGATATTTAAAACGTCAACTATGACATCCAGCCATAATGCCTGCTGTGCGCTGAGTGCCTACATACATTGTTTCACACACTTAATATACAGTGGAGGCACTGTAATTACTCTTTGCTAATCCCCACACTTTATAATCTGCCCATACGCGTGAAACCTGGCCGTCGCTTCCCACCTCTCTGTAAAGATTTCCAAGCACAAGCTGCACCTAGCTGTCACTGCACTAAGACACCACTATTTTTTTTTCCACAAATATTGTGAATTGACAAGCAAAGATTTACTAATTGCACTTATCCGGATCCCTAGACCTGCTCTCAGCCTGCATCTATTACTGGCAGTCACTTAGCATCAGTGGGACGGAACAAGTTGTCTATCCAAAGAGCTTTCTTTGCAGAGGGCCTCAAATAAACACCACCAGAATTGGTGCACAACGGAAATATGTTTATTTGCAGCATAAGATGGGGGACAGAGGGCTCAGTCTCATTCAGATTTAAGCCATCTGAAAACTGAACATGGAGTCTAAGCAAATCTAGGCAAGTTGTCTCAACTTCATTTATAGTTACTTGGGCTTTGATCCAACTTCTGCTGTCAGTCTTTCCTGTCAGTTTAGGGAGATTGACCCTGTTTCTGCTAGAGCCATCCACCAATACACATGAGAGACAGGTGAAGTCAGGACAGGAACACTGGGAGTAGCTGGGAAGTGACCATGAACAACCCCAGGCTGGGAAAGAAGAACTTTCTCCCCAGCAGAAATAGTTTGAAACAGCCCTTCTAATTGGAGCAGAAGGACTTGAAACAACCAAACTAAGCTTTGGCTTGAGCTTGATGTGATGGGGCTTGAAACAACCAAACTAAGCTTTGGCTTGAGCTTGATGTGATGATGGGAGAGATAACAAAATATTTAGACGGGTAAGGACTTGTCCAGTCTCTGATGCAGCCTTCTGCTACCAAGAGGGATACCTTTGAGATCAGATCCAACTTCAGTGTTATATCAGGTTGCCCAGAGTCTTGTCCAGCCAAGCTTTGAGTATCTCCAAAGAGGGAGACCCTGCAGCCTCCTTGGACCCTTTTACATTGTAGACAACAGACTGCACCATGTAGTGCTTGCATACGAAGAAAGATGCCAAGAAGTGAGGAGGTCCCAGCCTGTACCTCTGCGGGGCTCCTTTTCCTTCAGAAGTCCAAAACACTGGATGTGGGAGAAGGTGGCCAGAGAAGAAGCACAGAATCATAGAATCATTCAGGTTGGAAAAGAACCTTGGGATCATCAAATCCAACCATCAACTCTACTCTACAAAGTTCTCCCCTAAACCATATCCCCCAACACCACACCTAAACAACCCTTAAACATATCTAACTACTTTTTCTGTGAAAATTTTTTTCCCAATGTCCACTCTAAACACATCCTGTTGCAGCTTGAAGCCATTCCTTTTTGTTCTATCGCTAATTACCTGTGAGAAGAGACCAGCACCAACCTCTCTACAGTGTCCTTTCAGGTAGTTGTAGAGAGTCATGAGATCTCCCCTTAGCCTTCTCTTCCTCAAACTAAACAGTCCCAGCTCCTTCAATCGCTCTTCATAAGATTTATTCTCCAGGCCTTTCACCAGCTTTGTTGCCCTCCCCTGCACTTGCTCCAGCACCTGGATATCTCTCTTGTATTGAGGTGCCCAAAACCGGACACAGTACTCAAGGTGTGGCCTCACCAGTGCTGAGTACAGGGGGACAATCACCTCCCTACTCCTGCTGGTCACACTATTTATAATAGAAGCCAGGATGCCATTGGCTTTCTTGGCCACCCGGGCACACTGCTGGCTCGTATTCAGCTGCTTGTCAATTAGAACCCCCAGGTCCTTTTCTGCCAGGCAGCTTTCCAGCCACGCTTCCCCAAGCTGGGTGCTGCTTTGTTTCGCTGTCTCTTGTAGCGTTTATCTTATACTTAAGGTAGGTTTCTTTTCATGAAGGTTACCAGTTGTTAGGGTTGATGTACTGAACACAGAGGGGAGTCAGGTTGCTGATTAGGGCTTGTAGATACAGCAGGGAAAAAAAAATGTAACTTAGAGCAACATGTTGCAATATTTTTCTTTGATGCTGCTTCAGTTTAGGGAATTGGTATCTGGGAACTCGATCAGGCTGCATGACCTACAGTTGGCTACTCAGTCCTCTCTTTGTTGACTTACTCTGTATGAGAGCCAGCTCTTCATCCTTTTTGCCCTTATTTTCCTCGCACTGAAGAGAGAGGGTGATATTATATTGTAGGTGTTTCTGAAGGGTCTGTTTAAATACCAGAGAGTTAATGCAGTGGTGGGAGTTGCATGTGCCTTTAATGTAAACACATTGGTACAGGTGGTGAAGGGAGATGTTTCAGCATCTCTTAATCTGCAAACTTGGTGCCTGCCTAGCTCTTGAGAAAAAAAAAATGACATTTTTAATGTGTAGCTGAGCCAAGGATGCTTGTGTAACGATGAAGTTTACGTTGCTGGCACTGTATGAAGTGAAATAATTAATTACAAATGTTGCTTTGTCTTTTCAGTACATCAACTGTGGTAACCTGGAACAGCTATTAGACAGTAACCAGCATCTGCCCTGGACAGTGAGGGTGAAACTGGCATACGACATTGCAATGGGAATCAGTTATCTTCACTATAAAGGCATTTTCCACCGAGACCTTACATCCAAGGTACCGTTTATAAAATTAAGGCGATTTTTGAATGAAGGCACTATAAATGGTGGTTTGGTTCTTTCTTTCCCCTTCCAGCAGGGAACTGCTATTATATAAGGTGTAATGTAAGATGTTTTGAGAAACAAACTGAGATGCAGTTTATAGGATTAAAGCTTTCCTCAAAACATGTTGATAGTTTGTATGGGAACTGGAGGAATACATACGCTGAAGGAAGGTACCCTTAAATGAGTTCAGATTAGGATTTCTCAGAAAGCAGCTGCGGAGTTTTTTAGTTCTGAATTACAGTTCAGTAAAGTATTTAAATCCCTGGATAATTAAGCATAACAATCTAACGTTTGGAACAGGTCAATCATATAAAAAACCCAAATTGAGAAGATTATTACAAACGCCCTTTAAAATCTCCTTGGTTTTGTTTCCCCATGTATTTCACAAATCTTCAGTGGGAAGAGTGACCTTTCATTACTAATTCAGCATTAAGTGTCGTCCACAATCCTGGTTTATATTTATTTTGGTTTTAAAGTCAGTAAGATCAAAAGAGTTTACCAAAAATTTTCAAATTGCAAAATTTCCTCCAGAATGCTATTTCAGTGGCAGAGGTTTCAATGGACATAGATCTTTGTTTGTTTTTTGTTTTTTTAACTGCTTTGATGACAATGCATATGAATTTAGTTGGCTGAAGTAGTCAGCTAATTCAAGCTCAGCTAGAAATATTGACATAGGAGCACTAAGCTCTGTGAACAAATTGCCCCAGTGTTCACGCTGGGTCTTGCCATCTGTTGCAGCCTGTGCTGAGGGCTTTGCTGTCCTGTCTGTCCTGTTGTCTGGAGCTAATGAGCTAGTTTAAGCTCACTGGGGACTTGCAACATGGAAGTGCTCCAGAACTGTTCTTGGGAAGACTTCATAATGTCACTTCAATCAAAAGCATCCAGAAGAATGTTACCTTAGCCTAAAATGACTTGTTTTCTAAGATTTAGAAACAGCTTTTAAAATAAAGCCACAGCACAGTGTGTTTGCAAATATGAATGACTGCTAGTCCTCCATCTAGGTTTTTTTAAAGCTACCTCACTGCAGTTTTAAACAGGTGAAGAATGTGCATTTAGCCAAGGGGAACAAAAAATAGTTGAACTAGCAGGTGAAAGAAGTATTTTGGTGAAATCATAATACTTCCTTGGGTCTCCTTTCAAGTGAAAGGTGCTGAATTCTGCAAGGAAAAATATAAAATGTATGAGAAGTGCCTAAACTTAGAGTCACTTCGACATGATACACTCAGAAAGCTCAATTTCAGTCACTTTGGAGTGTGCAGATAAGAGATGCGTAAAAAAAACCTGCAAAGAAAACTTGGTGTGTGTTGTGTCCATGTTGTTCCCCCACCCCCACCTGTTTTGTTTTTTGGTTTTTTTTTTCAGTTCAGGATATATTTTTGTATATTTAAGTGTGGGGAAGTAAAGTTACTGCAATGAACCAAAGTAACTAAGGAGAACTCTGTGCCTGCAGCATTTATCATAACACTGATGGCTGGTCATATGAAAATCCATTTCCTGAGACCTCGGTGAATGCTGTTGTTCAAAGCTTTACATAATTGTCTGTCATTCTTCAGAGCTGCCCTACCAATGCTTCAATGTTATCTATTGTTGACTGTCAATTGTTTAGAAAACGAACCCACTGGGAGGAGTCCGTGGTTTCACTGCAGTAGCAAATGCATCTGTGGCCATACAAAGTAGGAAGGGTTACTGAAAAACACACTCACAGTGAACCAAACCAAACCCTATGAATTTACTGGCAGTTAGGCTATATTTGTGTCGTTCTTGGCACTAAACCTGTAGTATCTTTATTGGTCACATTGGAAGCTGTCAGGTTAAAAGTTTTAAGTCATCAGGTGTATTCTGTATTTTCCAATTTCTTGGGGAGTTTGGGTTGGGTTTGTTTATTTGTTTTTAATTTTTTGAGGTGATGTATGCACTTGCTTGTTCTGTTTGGGAAGGGAAGTAGATGAAACATCTGGCCTTAAACACCTGGGTACTTGTGAATTTTATTACTGTATTGTTTTATTGCTGAAATATACTTTAAAAGTTATCCAGCCAGCAGGATAAACATTTACCCAAAAGGAGAGTCATTTCCCCAACAGATTTAACTTCAAAGAAGTCAGTTTGTTCTGAAGCATGAAAGGTAAGGTAATAGTCATAGCAAAAATATATCACCAGAATTTTCAACTGTCACTTTTGACTGCTGCTTGAGGAGATGCCTTGTATTTACCAGGTTTGTACTGGTGGTGGGATAAGTTGTCTTCATTCTTACCAGTAAATAGTCAATGTGTGAACAAGCTGGAGGAAGATGTGCTGAGCTCTTTCCTTGGGAGAGAACTGGTGATCTGGATTGAACAAGGGCAGATTCAATACTGTTCTATATTGTCCTTCTTTCTTCGGTAAACTTCAGTAATTGATTTGATGGCTTTTTTAATCAAATGAAGGCAAAGATGAGGATTTCAACATCTGCAAAAGTCAGAAGAGACACTGAGTTTGCAGGATGGGAGAGTGAGGTATTTTTCTAGGAAACTTGCTGGCCTTAACTGAACTATAAACAGAATGAAATTCTGGGCAAGAATGTCTCCATGCTTTACCTATTACACTTAACACAATAGCCCACTGCAAATTATCCCTCTAATATGAATTTTGCTATTAAAATTATTTGGGATTAATTTAGACCTATACTTCTGCCTTTCTTTTTATCTTTCTGGCAAACTTCCAAATCCTGCATCTTCCTGGAGCAGGTGGCATGAATAAATAATTTTATTCTGTCAGTTAGGGCAGCAGAATTGTCATGCTCTGACAATAGCATTCTATGTGTCTATATACTGGATGCAGAAAAACTTAAAGAAAGTAAAGTTCCTGTCCCCTGCCAGCCTAGGATTGAAAAATAAGTGGGTTTGACAATTAGTATACAGCAGAGTGATCTCTCTTCCTAATTGCACTGTGTGGAGAGCAGCAGAACAGCATTGATACTGCAGAAAGCCAGAGGGAAGAATGTCAGAGAAGAGTAGATGTAGGTCATTACAGTCGATGTGACAGCCCACAGGGGATGTCAGCCCTGACATCCCACCGCTGCCCTTCCTGCTGCCCTTCTGTCAGAGGGAGAGGCAGTGCTTGGTACAAGAGTGTGCTGCCCAGACAGCTGGTGCTTAAAGCATGGCAGAAGCAGCTCAGTCCTTGGGCTCTGGGCTTGGGCTGCTGTAGCTGATCGGGCTGATCTGTCCTGATCAACAGCAACAGCCTAACTTGAATCTGCCAGAAGGTAAGAGTGGTCGGATTGGCTGTTTCCACTCTGCAGATAGTAGTGTGAGCAGATGACTTGTACATTTTGTAAGCCAGTAAATGTGGTGGTCTCACTTTTGACTTGTCATAAAGAGATTTACTCAGAGACTAAGCCATAGATGGGTTATGACAACAAGCCTCGTTGGCTTATTCCCTGTTCAATATCCATATTACTGCGGGCCCTGTGAATTGCATTTTGTTCGGGGCTTGTAATATGCACAGGGAGCATTTGCATCCTGGAATCATGAGCATTTTTTCGACTTCCAGTGATTCTCAAGGAGGTCTGGTTATGAATTTTACCTTTGAAAGTCTTAGTCACAAAAGATCCAGTCGTTAAAACAGAAATCATAGTGGGAAACACTGGAAGTGTTTCAGTAGGAGCGGTAGACTGTGATAAAGTGTTTTTTCTTAATCTGACTTGTTCCTGCAACATTCTGTCTGTTGTTACATACCATTAAAATAACAGTGTTTGGAAGGCACAGGGAAAAAGTGTCCAACCTGCAAAAGGAGTACAGCAAAATCTGTTTTGTGCCCCACCCCTCAAAACAAATATCTTGCTGCTACACAGAGAGTTCCTTCAGCACCTTGTTTACACTGTATTTGCATTGCATTCAAACCCTGCTCTGGAAGCACTGTTGATTTCCTTGGCAGCTTACACCAGTTACTGCCCTGATATTAGTGCATTTATTCTTATAGTATCTCTGAGTGAGGGAGATGGATAGAGAATATTGGTGAATATTTGGTGTTTTAAGACTTTGTTTGGAGTGTTTGGCATCTTACATATTTAAGTTCAAGGCAATATGCTCACTGACCTCAGAGGCAGTTGGAAGTATTACAAAGTGTTACAAAATAGTCAGGTTTGACTCCTGGAGGCAGAGGCAGCACAAGACTAGCAACAATCCCTGAAAGGTTGTGTTAAATTAGCTTTCCTGTTGTAGAATCCTCCTGTGATGCTGGGGAAGGCCGTAATCCAGATCCTGGAGCAGCATTGCAATTTTAACCAAGAGACAGACCTTCCTTTCAAGCCCAGCCTTTTTCTTAATCTCTTCCCAGCCGTTCTTTCACCCTCCTGTTTCTGTGGTGAGAATCACAGAATGCACTGGGTTGCAAGGGACCCAGAAGGGACAGAGCCCTGAAAATAGTGGTCCAGGTGTTTTATGTACAGCCCCAATTCATTGTCACTGAATCCATCGTGTGCACTAAAAGTCATGGGTGCCAGCTGGAAAACTGTGTGATCATGTAATTAAGGACTTTACCTTAATACATATGCATAAGGGGAAGAATGAAAGTTCTCATAGGAAGTTCTACATCCCATCTTTTGTGCAATATTAATTTTTTTATGTATTGGAAAAAAATCAATGGCATTATACACTTCATTTGCAGCATTAGAAGCTTGAGATTCATGGCAGAGGTGTTTGCTGCTTTAGTTAAGACAATAACTAATACGTGAAGTATTTTTAATTAGTATTTATTGCCTCTTAATTAGTAATACACATTGCATGTTTTTGCTACAGAACAGGAAAAGAGAGGGACATGAGAGACTCCTTGGCAGTGAGAAGCAAACATCCAGGAGTCTGCCTGTTTTTCCAAGACAGATCATATCTACTGTGTGACTATCCAGTCCTTTCTGTAAGCGTACAGTGCCAGCCTCCAGTCTCACTTTTCATCTGTTTGAAGGCTTTTCCTCTTCTTTTTGCTCCCAGTTCTTGCCCCCAACCTGTAATGTTCAAGCTCCTTGTCTGGCTGACTGCAGTTACCCTCTTCCTATTGCTCCTTTGTGATGCTTTATCCAAGCTATCCTTTCTGCTTTCTGGTTTTTGGTATATTTATCTGTTTCTAGTTCTCCTCCTGTTCTGCTGCTCCAGGTTACCTTTGTTTACATCCCCCACCTGTTTGCTCTACATGCAGTTCTTTCGTCCTCATACTCATCTTCAGGTATTTTTTGGTGTTTCAAGAACCTAGTTCAAGACCCTGGCCTTGGTTCCTGCCAGCCCCTAGCTTGGACTCCTGCCCTGCCTTGTTACCTTATTCACTCTTTCAAATTCCTCACACAGAATCCCAGTCCACTTTTTGCAGGGGTACATCTTATGCAGAGATCTCATCACATTTCAAGTTGAGAACAAGCCAAATCTGGTATGATTCTACAGGCTAAGATTTTTTTGAGGTTTTTCATTATTTCAAAATTTACTTGCAATACGTATTCTAAGTTTGTTCTTCCAAGCAGCTGCTCTCTCTCTTTGAACACCCCACTCCCCAAAAACACACTACCAAAACCCTTGATTAAAAACAAAGAAGCAAACCCCCAAACAAATGCCTTTAGTTTTGCAGAATTCCGTACAATTGAAAACAAAGTCTTATAACCAGTAGTACCTTGTGAGCAGTTTTAGGGAACATTGTGAGCTCCATCAATGATAAAATCTATGAAGAAATTCTAATATCTAGGCATATATATACACAGACACGAGTACATGTGTGTATTCCTGCCGACATCTGCTTTCACTTCCCAGTAACTGTGTAATGCCTCGCCCTCCTCTCCTTGAGAGAGGAGTAGTCTCAGTTACTATGGGACAGAGTCATGCATGTAAGCAATTACTGTGGATTATCTGATGTAACATAAATTCACTGCCTTTGGGCTTCAAAGTGACATACCCTGACTTCCTACCTTGCATGCTGCTTGCTTGGTTAGCACAAAATAAAACAAAATAAAACCCAAGCAATGAACAGAACCTTTGTCTGATGAGTCTTATACTTGCTGTTACGGTTGTAAGGTCCCTTTGTGCTAGAGTAAGCTCTCGCCTGCCCATTTTGCACTGCAGGGGAGGGCTTGCACTGAAAAAATTAGCTGTTACAGATGATTATTTCTAATTATAGTTGCAATACTGAACTTTTACTGGTACTTTGGGGCCCAAACACAGCCTGTCCCTTAAACATAATGGTTTTAGTTTCCAAAGTGTATCTAGTATTGTGAACTTCCTGATGTGAATTTGTCAATGGTGTTTCTCCTAGAGGATAGCACTTTAAAAACAGCAGATACATCTCAATTGGCATTTAAGTATTTTTATTCAGTAACGGTCATCAGAGGGTTGCAAATGACACTGCAGTAGTTAGTGTTCCTGTATTTTGTGGAGTGCAGTAAAGTCTCTGAGGAGGTTAACTTGTATGTCATATTGTAAAATAAAACGATGGGGTTTCATCATCTAAGCAACGTATTTTTAACTCAAACTCTTGAGGCTATTTTCGTTTTTGTTTATGTAAAAGGGAGAGTAGAATATTGCATTTGTCGTAGTAGGATTACGCTGTGAAAAGCAGATGTTAAGCTCCTGTAACACACAAAGGGGGCTTTATGTTCTTTCACATCTGTCTCTGCATAAACAGCTCCGTTAACTCTTAAGGGCTCATGTACAGAGCTCCTTGCTCCTCTTGAAAGACTGCCTCAGGAAGGACTGATGGGGTCTCTGTTTTGGGGGAAGAAAACCCTTGAGAATCCAACTGAAGTCAAAATATTGCGCTCTTGGACCATGTGAGCTGCCAAAGAAAAGAACATCGCTGTCTGTAGAGGTCCAAAGAGAAAGCTTGAGAACGTCGTCATGTTTTATTGCCTGGAAGCTCATACAAATAGTATGGTAGTAAGTCAAAAGCATTTTCTTAAAGCATGTCTTGCAAAGCTGCTTGGAATTTCATCCTACAGGCAGTTCTTGAGAGGCTCTTTGCACTAGAGAGGAGTTTGACCTCTTGCATCTCTGTGCCAAAATCCATTAATAAAACTTCTTTGTGCCAAATTAATAGACATACTTTCTCTTTTGAGAAGCTGAGAAGTATCGCTTTGTCAGAAGACACAGTGCAGTGTGCTCGGTTATACTTCTCCTATTAAGATACCACCCCTAGCTTTAATTTGAAAGCTCTTTTCAAGCTTTTAGTCTGTAATGAAGCTTTGTCCCTTTTTTGATCCTGATTTATCTTGGCAGTAGGATGTGAATGCTTAGAAAAGTCTTTCATTGAGTGCATGTGAACTGCCAGTTACTCTGAGTTGTGTAAGTCACCTTTTCATGAGTTGTGTCTTAAAACTAGCATCTAAACTATCTGTGCTGTGGATTTGATGCAGTGTTGTATAATGGCTTTGCTAGGGTGGAGAAAGGAGTATGGTGATGCTGAGTGTCAGCCTTGAACACTTGGAGAGTCTCAGCGTTACCAGAATAAAGTGTTACCATCTGCAAAACTTTGTCCTGAACGAGCAGTAGAAGCTTGAAAGGTGACATCTGACCACACTAGTATCCACAGAAGGGTTTTACTACGCATTTTGGTAGGAATAGGCTTCCATCCTTTCTGAGTTCCAGGAAATTGGTGCTTAGCTACACAAAAATTAGCACTAGTTGAATTAAATCAGTTCAGTTTCACTGTGGTGAGCATTTGTAGTGACACTGGTGGGTTTTTTGTCTGGTGCATGTCACCTGCCTGTGACTGATGTAAGTGTGAATAAAAACATCCCTCTTGTACTGGAATACATATCCTAATGAATTTAAATTCACACTCAGCACTTCTTCACACGCAGACAAAAGGGAGAGAGACAATAGTTTAGCTTCCTTCTTTGTGTCATGTAACATTGTGCGGCCCACCACAGAAGAACAATTGATCAGCCCTTTATAGCAGAAATCTTACCCTAGGCTTTCCCCCAGTGCCTTGTCATGGTGTACTGGCCTTTCCTGCAGGACCTCCAGACCCCAGAGTGGTGAGATGTCCACTCTGTTTGGTTTCTTGAAAGACCAGCACTGAAAGGGAGCCTAGCTCTGCTGCAGGCAGCTCCTGCTTGTCTGGGAAGGAGCTCAAAGCTGTTAGGTGGCATTACTTGCATGGACTATTGGTTTAATTTATGATTTATCCAGGAATAATCTACTTGTATAATAGGTCAGTGCTGTACCTGAGAGCTGAGACTGCTTGGGGCTTGAGGGAGATAAGATTGATTGTCTTCAGTTGGTGATGTGTTGCTGTGCCGTGGGATGTGATCGTATACTGGTAAGAAGCTGAAGGAAAATTTGCCGTTGGGATGATGTTGCATTTCAGCTTCCTTTTGGTATCAAAGCAGCCCTGTAAGTTATTGCAGATCTTAAGGTCAGTGGAAATGTTTCTACAGAATTTTAGTTGTGTTGAAAATAGTTCTTAGTCTGTATTTAAATGTTCCCCTGAAATTTTGGAGACCAGGGGTTATTGGAGAATAACCCTAATCTACAAAACCCAGAAGATAAAATTAACTGCTGCAGTCTTGCTACTCAAAATGAACAAAATGTAAATAGTCAAAGGTTATGCAAGAAGGAAATCTAGATTTTAAAACTATTTTATGAGTCATAGAGGTTTGTTGCTTTTTTAACATGTTGAATTAGAATAATCTTTAATTCCTGCAAAATCTGTGGCAGAAAATAACTTGATATTTTTCTGCATAAAATAGTATCAGCATTCTTGTACACTTCAAAATCTCTGATGTCCTCATGGACTTGTTTCTGTGTGGTACACAATGAAATTCCACTTGTCTGAATCATTTGAGTAAGATTTTTCAGAAAAGTTTTATCCTTCTCAGTTTTAAGTCCACTTACAGTGCCCAAATGTTTAAACAGAGGCAAGCTGAATGAATGTGCTCTTTGATAAAAGATAACAAAGCCCGTAACTGAGAAGCTTTGCTGCTCTTTGGGCAAGCATAGTTGATTTAACTTGGTACATGTTTATGAATCTCAAAACTAACTGTACCTATTATAGTTGAGTTGTACTAAACAAATAAAACTTTGCATCTCAGGAGCCCAGCATGTGTTTCAAGAGGCTGCCATGCGTTTTCTCTACATGCTCGCAGGAGTGGCTTGCTTAACCTTTTAATTGGCAGGAAGAAAACTCGCTTCATGGCCTGAGCCACAATCATTTCTGAATAATGTAAACAGCGGTGACCTGAACTTGATCTTTCAGACAAGGGACTCACTTTTCTTGGTAGTTGCATTATACAGACAAGCTAATGCTCCAGGGTCAGCAAGGGGTTTTTGTACATCCAAGCATAATAAAGCTAGAAAGTGTTTCCTGCTGTTTAGCTAATTAATGCAGGGTACCACTCTGTAGGAGCCGGCAGTGGTTTTGCTGCCTGTCACTGCTATTGTAGTGCCTGCAGAAGGATACAGAACAAGGCATGGGGTAAGGGAATGAATTCTCTGTCTTGCTCCACCTATTGCAGAGCAGAAGAAAAACTTGGGGGAGTCAGCTATCGATTCTTGCGGTGAGAAGGGAAAAGGTGTGGCACTGGAATGGCCAAAGTGTATTTCTCAGAGTTGTAAATAAATAAGAAAAATAAATCGATGTGTTTGATGTGAAGCTGCCAGACCAGAATGATCTCTCTGTGTCCTTAAATTGTCCTCCCTCCTGACACTGGAGGGCATATCTGAAAGGAAAAGATTGACAGCTTTTCCCTATTAGACTTTTTACTTGTGTTTTATGATGCACTGTAGACTGAAGAATTTAATCTGAGACTTTAAAAGCATGTACAACTTTGTCACATCTTCTGTTTTCTGAGGAAAATCTACTGCAAGCAGTGAGTTCCTTTTCAGTAGTTAATGTAGCAAAATAGACAAAGGTATGTAGAGACTGCTCTAACTTTGTATTCTGGTCAGGTACAGGCAACTTGTAAAGAGAAAATGTAAGGTGTCATAGTGAACAGCACATATTGCATACTTGAGCAGTAAGGGAGCTAAATCATCTTAATTCTTGCTAGAGCCCAGCTGGGTATGTGCTGCCTGTGGCTGCCTGCTTTCTCAGCAAGTTTTTAAGTGGATTATTAACTAAGTGTAAGGCTGTTCACAGCATCTTAAGTTTGACAGACATGTGATTGCGTGTGGGGGGAGGGCAGGGGGAAAGGGTGGTTGCTTTCAGACAAAAGCTTCTCATAGATGAATGTCTTCCAAACAATATCTTGCAGACTTGTTCCAGATTAAAAATAAATACAACAAATGATATATAGGTTTCATGCCCAGACAATAACTCTTCTGTTTATTTGGGTTTTTTGTTTTCTTTTCCAGAACTGCTTGATAAAACACGATGAGAACGGATACTCAGCAATAGTGGGAGACTTTGGTTTAGCAGAGAAAATTCCTGATCACAGGTACGTGAACTAATCAGGATACAGCAAGAGCTGGAGTGCAGTCGCAGGTCAGAAGCTTTAGTGAGCCAGATCTCTGTGGCCGTTCTTGCATCCTGATACAAAATTTGCAAAAAATGTCTTCAGTCTAGAACTGCAGGCTGGATGACCAAAATGTTCCAGGCTTACCTTACCATCCCTTTTGATAGACTTAGTGGTGATATTTATTCTTCAAAAATGCTACAGTGAGTAGAGGATTTACTCAAGCTCTTCAGTAGATCTTCTAAGGAGGCATTTGGGAATTTTGATTTAAAACAAACAAATAAAAAACCACAACAAAGTGAACACAAAACTATCGACCAACATTCTAGATTGGGATGATTTTGTAATAAATGCTCTCTGATTCCAAACAACTTTGATTAACTTCTTTCCATTTTCATAAACAATACTCAGTGGCATTTCAGCATTATTCTCTTTAACCTCTGGGTTAGTTGTTAAGATTCAGGTTTATAACAAAGACATTAAAATTACTGTCTTAACAGTAGCTCACCATTTTGCTCTCCCAAGGATAAAATTATAATCTTAACTCATTTGAGAGATGCACAGGTGACTGTCACAAGCTATTGTCACAACTGGAAATAGTCCTTTTGTCATCCCTCCAATAGGGAGATCAAGGACAAGGATTTCATTGTTCTCCCTGTATATTGACTTGTATTTCAGAATAGTCAGACTGTCATCCGGGTGGCAAGCTGGAGACCTTTCTTAAGGCCCCAATGTACAGCTGAATGGAAACATTGCGAAGTTTTCAAATTTAATCTGATTATTTTTAATTTTTTTACCTGTTAAAGGATTCAGCTGGTCAGCCTCGACTGGTTTTTCTTTTGTTTTGTTTCATTTTTAAATATAGTTTGCAAGCAAGCTGTGCTGAGTACTTTCAGAGCTGTTTTTCAATATATGTATAGAGACGGATACCTGGATGTCTTGCTGCATGAATGGAGAACTTGACATCTAGCCTGAAACTGATGCCCACAAACCCTTTTATGTATAGATGAAGGAGCCAGCCCTGCCAAGGGTTTGGAAACCAAAACTATTGAACAGCCCTGACTTTAAAATAAAATACTTTTTAAGATGAAGCCAGACACTTAGAAACTGGAAATAAAAGATGAGTAATTGATTGGAGCTTTCTTTTTCTTTCACCTTCTCCTCCTGCCATTGAATGCTACAGTGACTTCAGTAGGAAACCAGTGTAAAATACAGTATGTTATGGCACCCACTTGTATCGACTTCCCTCTGGTGAAAGGTTCTGCAGATACTTTAAGTTATGGGAAGTTAGTAGCAATGCCTGAGCATGTAATTTAATGATTCTTCTTTCCTTCCCCACCTCTCTTCCCCTTTCCCCGCCATCTATCCCATATCTATATAGTGAGAAGTTACCAGTGGTGGGTTCACCTTTCTGGATGGCACCAGAAGTTCTGAGAGATGAACCTTACAATGAAAAGGTAGGTACATGATATAAATAGACTTTAGATTTAGTATTTCCATAATATTAAAATTATTGTTATTTTCATTTGTGACATTTCTATATTCAGTAGGTCATTGAGACTAAGAGAGAGTGTGAGTTGAGGAGCTAATCTTTTTAATACATGGGGTGGATTCTTATACAAAAATAGAATTACCTTTAGCATAATTCACTGCTACACTATTTCCATTCTGAAACACCCTACATGCAGGAATATGGTAATGGCTTGTTGACCTAATGTAACTTAATTTAACCAAGTCTTATAAGAAATACAGTGAAGGTGCTTCCCTGACCAGAAGTTAGTGACATTTGGGTAGAAGTAAAAGATCTGTATGTAAACTTGTACAATTATTTTAATTTTTTTTTTTTAAAAATCAACATTTCTCAAGGTAAGATACCTGGAATAAAATGTTCTCCAAAGGTATTTCTAAGTTTTCCTATTTGTGGCATTGGGAAACGTTTCTTTCAGAGGAGGATCAGATCATACCGGATTTTTGGAAATAGTATTTTCAATCAAGCTCTCTCCCATGTGTAACATACTCCACTTCAGCCCTGCAAGTGCAGCTTTTCTGTAATAAAGCCCACATCCTGTACCTTTTTATAGCTAGCAGTCAGTAATCGTTTAATTGGTGGTGCTTTTAACTTGCAGGAAAGCAGTAGTTACCTCAGTACTGAATGTAATAATTACCATTTCAAAGCTTTTTGTAACAGTTCAAATTGACCCAAATTAATAATAAAGTACCCAAATCTATGGTGCCACATTAATCTCTAACCCCAGGGCATGGAGAACTAAAGAAGCAGCAGGTCTCATACCTCATCAGTATGAAAGGTTACATATAAGGCTGTGTGTATGTAAGGGATGAGGAATGCCAGCTTCTGCTCTGTAGACTTGTATCCCATGTTTTCCTAAATTTTATTACATGATAAATTCAGGTGGGTGGAAATCTGAGGAACTGTGCAGCTCCAGGGGTAGTCAAAGAAGTGATTACTAAGTGTCATGAAAATTTCGATGGAAATTGAAGCTGGTATACAGTGTTACAAGATACCTCAAGCTTTGTGAAAGACACTGTTTTCTTACGAGGTACTGCACTGTGAGAAGAGAAAAATGCAATTTTTCTTAGAAACAGCATTAATGTACTGGATAAGCTGTGATCATGTGTATTCTAAACCTGTCTTTCTAACCACAGTGATACAGAGGCATGTCAGGTTTTGGCTGTGCTTATAATTACTCCCATCTGTAAGAGATCAAATGCAACTTTACCATTCTCTATGCAAGGAAGGATTTTTTTTTTTTTTTCTTTTTACACTGCTCAATTAAGAGTGGTTTGGTGGGTTTTTTCTTTTTTTTTTTTCTTGAAAGAGTTTTAAAGTTATCATTGTTATTTGTGCAACAAGAATGCTTTACTGTGAGCATGTTTCTTCACATGGAAAATGTTAGCCATAATGCAGTTGCTTAGTGTTGTAAGGCTATGGGCTGGTTTTGTTGTTTCATGATAACCATTTGGGGTAAGGAGAAACTCAGTGGCAGATAAGAACGCTGACTATTCATAGCTGAACCATGTGGCTAGTAATTTTTTTCTTTCAGGCGGATGTGTTCTCCTATGGTATAATTCTGTGTGAGATTATAGCAAGAATACAGGCAGATCCTGACTATCTCCCTCGCACAGAGGTACGTGGTAACGTTTATAACATTGGTGGGAGGTGGCAAGTATGCCATGATAACGGCCGGCCTTTAGAACTTCTGGCGTTGCTGCCAAAGATACGATGAATAGGTGATACATTAAAAATAGCCTGTAAAGGCTTTTGTTCTTCTGTGCCGCTATTGTAAGAAGCTCCATTGAAGACACTTTCACAGAGACTTTGTCCAGATGCAATCCTCATGGGAAATCCTTTCTGCCCCTAATTGGCAAAACACTGAGACAAATGCAGTGACCTTCCTTTTGCACAGTGATAGCTCATGTAGACTTCTTGCCAGATTCAGAACAGAGCACTTTTGGCACACTGCACCCACTAAGGCAGCCCTCCTTGTGAAAGGGGCAGGAACTATGTTAACAGCAGCTAAAATAAGCTCACCTGTTATTGCATAGACTGTGCTACGCACTGTGGATCTGAGCTAGAATCAACTAATCAAATGAGATACTTCTTACTTTCTTCAGTTGCCTTTTGGTTAAGTCCCATCTACAGTGCAACTTTTGGCCTTCTGTGTGTGGGGGTCTTCCAAATTGTCTAGCTCCCTCCAGTTCTGAAAATATAAAATTGCTTAGGTCTTGAACTGCAGTAAATAAGAGATCCTTTTGTTTCTCTGCACTTCAGATTTTATAGAAATGCATTTAAGGAACTGGATGATTTGTATAGCCAGTATACCATCCACTGAGAAATTAACCATTTTAATTTTTAAATTTTGATCATAGCGAAGCCTCTGGTTTTATAGCAGGCTGTTAATTTACACTGTGAAAGTCATATTGCTTCCAGATCCACATGGGCAACATTTCAAGTGAAATGGATTGCAGTTGAGTCCAGGAAGAAGAATGGGCATTGATGTCAGCTCATTCTCTTACAGGTATCTTGTGTCAAGTAATCCCCATTGGGAATGCTGCAGTTCAGAGAGTTTTTTCTCAAAATCCTCTGCATGTGGCTTCTGAGAGATGACGTTCATCATTATTCCTGATAACTCCATGTAGGGACCCCCTGAAAAGAAGATGCTTTTGGCCAGATAGCAGACCTCATTTATATATCTATCCTGTGTTTTTGTTTGTACAGAATTTTGGATTAGATTATGATGCCTTCCAGCACATGGTGGGAGACTGTCCCCCTGATTTCCTCCAGCTGGCCTTCAACTGCTGTAATGTGAGTATCTTGCTTGAAGGGAAGATGCCTAAACTGGAGTTCTGTAAATCCCTCTGGCTTTTGAAGATAGAGCTTAAAGCATTTACAGAAGAGACTGGAAGAGCCTACCTATAAAAGCAACATACATTCTGATAACCTTCTAAAAGTCCCTTGCAGTTTTTATAACCCTTCCCTTCCCCTTGCAGAAAGGTCTATCTTGTGTTTTTGCAGTTCTGTGTTCTGTCATGCCAAACAAACAGGTCTGGCACACTGAACAGCTTCTTGCAGGCTGCTCAGGCTGATCATAACCAGTTGTACACTATTGACACTGTCTGGCCCTCGGGCTGACAAAATCCAGCTGTTATTGTGTACAGACCTACTGAGCTGTGAAGAAAGAATTCTGAGTTGTTCTCACAAACAAATCAAGAGCAGGCATTAAAATACTCTTAAAGTTTCTATAGGCTGCCTTTTGGAAAGTGGGATAAACCTCCAAATCCCTAGCCCATGTTCCAAAAAACCAAACTTGGACCCAAATGATTTAATATCAGTTAGGCTATAGGTGGTGTGTATGGAGTGAATTTTCTGCCAGTTATTCAAGTAAAATTGTGGTAGTGCTGGATACCTTCCTGGCTCCTTAGTGTGAAAATTCCAAGGAAGTAGATCTCTTGTGGGTTATCCCATAACAGAGGTTGCTAATATCTTTGTATAGTATCTGGTTTATATGAAGTAAGAGAACCTGAACTTCTACCAGATTCAGCTGAAGTTGAATGGGACTGGGACTGGGAATGTCCAGTTTGCACAACTTAAGTTGAGGCAACTTCTAAAAATTCTATTGCACAAAACTTTGAGACTCCACATCCAGGCCATACTGGAGCCAATACCAGCACTGTGTCCAGGTGAGTGCTTGTAAGAAAAGTTTCGTCTCTCCATGCTCTTGATGCTTAATTTTGTCCCAAGCTCCCTCTTTATTTTGTATTAGTACAAATGCACATGCTCACAGGGAGAGCAGTATAAAGGTGAGGATGTGAGCAGGTGGGGGTGACTGCTGCTCTTGAGACTAGGGAGTGTAATTTAGTTTTAAACGTGTTTGTGGAACTTAGTCGGGACAAGCGACTTCAGTCCTCTGATTTCATCTTAGTAGAGCGGAGTTTGTTTCACCAGGACGGTGGTGCGCCTGACTCATGTTTAGGAAGTGTTTTGACTACATAAGCGCTACAGGGCTTGGCTAGAGGTAGGATTTGACTTTGGAAATCACAGCTCCCACTTGTACACCCCAGAAATCATGCTGCATGCAAACACATGGTGCATGATTGAAGCAATTTTTCAGCACAGGTGAAATTGAGTAAAACTACTCGTGAAGAAAGGGGAAGTGACTGATCTTACATTCTCATGTAAGAATTTGGTGTGTTCAGAGTAGGATTTTCTCCTGCTGATTATCATCAAATGCTGCTTCCTGTATAATAAGCACCGCTTCCCCGAATTGAAAGTGGAAATGACTGTCTTGCCATTGAGCCATTAATATGCTGATTGCAGTGTAGGGCATGCTGGTGTTCACTTACCACTTACCAGAAGGAAAGGTAATGAACAGATACAGCTTTCTTACATTTTCCTAAGCATGCTGTGCTTCGCTAACAGGTGATCTGCGTGGTAATTTTGCTCTTAGACATGGATGTTTATATAGCTTTTTATTATTTAATAGGTGAACAACCAGTGTAAACTGTATAGCTCATCTGATTAGCTGGAGTAATGTACAAAGCCCTGAGGTTTTCTACAGCCAGGAATCATGTTTCAGGGCAACCTAAGGATATTGGTAAAAACTGACATGTATAAGCAGTGAATTAAAATTTCTTTAATTTGTTTTTATAAAGTGGGGATTTTTAAGTAAGTACATACAAAGGAGTCTAAAACTTAAGTTTCCTTAATTGTTAACCTACTTGTGCATATACTTATAATTATGTATGATCATGCAGAAAGCTTACCAGCATGAGCTGAGCTGTGGGCTGCCTTGAGAAAGAACCTTCCATTCCGTTTGAGGAGGACCTGCACTGTTTAGGGATGGAGGAGGCAAATGTTGCTCTGACTCACTTTTCCATTGCTGCTCTTGTCCTGGATCCTACCTAGTACAAATGGCAATAGCCAGAGAGTTTTTCTTACTTCCTCTAGCTTGCAGTGTTTCCCTAAGCTTCCCAAAGTAGTACGTTTGTCAGAGTACAGAGTGCGTGCTTTGGTGTTGCCCCTGCCCTACTCTTTCAGTGAAACAGGGAAATCACAAAAAGATGTTTTCCTATGCCAGGAAATTCCAGCTGCTGCATTACAACAACTTTCTGGCTGCTCTTGACCTCTTCCAAGTGTGATTTGTTTGTTTGTTTATTACTGCACATATTAATGTTTAGCCCTTTACCCTGTGTTGCTAGAAGGTGTTCTGGCATTGCTGATCATACCAGTTCTCCTCAAAAGGATCCATCCTGTAGGACCTGCAAGGCAGCATCAGGGAGGTCTTTGGGGTTTGTTGTGCACAAAGCACCATTGTTCCCTTTGTACTAGAGGTGAGATCTGTCTGGGCCTGTCCGCTCTGAAAAAGCATTTAGAGGGCTGGAAACAGGAATCAGGTCAAGCGGAATCTTTTTTTAATAGTGGAATGAGGTTAACTTTCAGCTGCTGAATTAGACATTGCTACCTACAGTAGTTAAACCTGTAACATATGTACAGGGTCAATGTTCAGAATTGTTAAAAGCCTTCTAAATTACTATTCTAAATTAGTTGCTTGCCCTCTACTGCAATTTTAGTGTTGGACTTGGTTTAGAGATCCATTTCTACTAGAGTGAATAACTGAACACATACTGATAAATACAAATGGAATACATACTGATGGGGAGGATCTTTTACTTGGGCAAAGATGGACTTTTTCTATTGTGTTATTTTGTCAGATTACGTAACCAATCTTGCTTCCTCACAAGACAGACTGGTGCACTGAGTAGTAAGGCCAATTAACAGATGGAAAGATAGAACATTTTAAAATTTTAAAATCGGCAATACCATTTAGGTGGGCTTTAAAGCCACAAGGAGATGATGGTAGATTTACAAACTTCTAAAGAATGACAAGTTGCTGTATTTAATCCTTACTGCTTCAGGCATGTTTTGAAATAACATTGGTGTATAATCTTTGACTACTAACTAGGGTCCAGAAATAAATCCTTGAACTGTGAAAGCTGTTACAAACAAGCAAACCAAGCAGCAAAATCCCTTTGCAAGCCCCAAACCTAACAGCTTTCCACCTTTTCAGTTTAAAATGCGGCCTCTTCCTAGAGTGTTTACAATTTGATAATTAAATGTAAGAGGTATAGTAGACAAACTAGGACAGAATCCTGCTCTTTCCCTGCTTTACTTAAGTTTTTTGCAGTGTCTCTTTATGCGCTTTGTAAGTAGAATAGCATGGACAAACCCACATGAACTTACTTGATTTGTGCTCTTTTACAGATGGATCCAAAGTTGCGTCCTTCATTTACTGATATTGTCAAAACACTGGAGGAGATTTTAAACCGCCTGAGAAATGAGGACTCCGAGAGAGAGAGAAAGTTTCTGAATCTTGACAGCAGTGAAAGAAAATCTAAAGGTAAATGTCTGTATTGTATGAACATTGCTGCAGGCTAATAGCAAGAGGGCACAGTGCTTCATATTTTGAAGACTGGGATTTCAGCTGTATATGGTATTATTTATAGCTTATGAATGATTTTTACTCAAAGCCTGAAAATTATTCTGTAGTGATGCTATATACTCTGCATTGCAGAGTGTCCTTTGGGAAAAAGCTAAATTGTTTCTTAAAGTGCCACAAAAGATTCTGCCCACAAGCTCTTGAGGGGAAATTTGGAGTTCATTTGCGAATGGTTTTGTAAGTTGCAAATGGTACATGAAAATCCAACTTTTGCTTTGTCCCTGCCATAGTTAGTGCATATACATAATTTCTTTGGTGTATGTTACATGTAACACTTAGAAGCTTCTTAAATTCCTTTAGGAGGAAGAGCAGAGAAGATGCAAGAGTATTATAAAGTTCCTAGAAATACTCTGAAAGATTGGGGAAAAGATGAATCCCAGATCTGCTTGGGAACGCTGGCCTTGAAGGGCTTTCTCCAAAGCTGTCTAGTGCCACCTGGTGTGGGGAGCAAACTGCAAGCAGTTCTTGTAGGTTGGGCCATCTTCTCACTTGAGTATCTTTTCTTTTAGGAGACTTCTGGCATTGGAAACTGAGTACAGTAAACATAGTTTCTTGTATTGTGTATATATAAATACACACTATATATACAAATATCCATCTGTCCTTGATATGGTTATAAATTGAAGTAAGTTCTGTATTTCAAACTGCATGCAGTGCATGCATGTAGTAGTCCTTCCACACCTGGAAAGCATCTAAAAGAGTGTGAGTTAAAAAGGAAAATTTTTTTGTTTATTTTGTTGCTTGGTTTTGGGATTTTTCTTTTATTTTCCTGGCATTCTCCCTTTGGAGTACATGTCAGATTTGTCTCTTCTTGGAGAAGTGTTACATGCTGTTCTTTGACTTGCGTAGTCTTTCCTAGATGGAGTGACTACAGTCTTAAACTATGGCAGTATTTAAAGGGAAAAATGGAAATCTGTACATGCTTATTCTGGAAATGGTGTCAAAAGAAGGTATCCCTCCTTTATATCCATTTGTTACTGCTCTACCACAGCTCCTCAGAGGCATCTTGAGAGCCAGTGGCAGATGCATGTTCCAAACACTCAAGGAGTTAGTATCTTTTCCTAAACAACTACAAATTTCCCATCCTGTTCTAGTGATACAGCTTTTATTTCTATAGGTATGTGTGTGTGTATATGCATAAACAAACACACACACTTACATATGTACAGCTTTTAAACATCCTATTCATTAGGGTCATACTCTCAAATATCCCTGCTTCCTGTATTGGAAAATGCACTGAATGAAGGCTGGGATGGAATGATAACTCTTCATGGTGTCAGGAGGGGCATTTATTTTGGTCTTAGACTTTTCCCATCAGGGTGAAAAAGTCCCAATGCCTTTAGCAACTACATTTTGTGCTTGTTCTCATTTATGGTCAGTATCATCAGCAGATCTTGGTCAACCTCTGCTGGAAGCCAGGATGATAAGTCTAAAAAAACCTGCAAACTGATCTCCAAGGTGGCACCTTCTGTCACCTCTGCTATGCCAGTGTACTGGCAGTGAGGATGTTTGAAGGGGCCCTAAAACACAGGGTTTGGATAGAATAGGGAAAGACTCCCTCAGTCCTACCAGATTTTTGTAGAGTTTCCTTTCCTTTTTTTTTTTCTGAAGACAATATTGTCTCTCCAAGTTAACATCACCCATAATGTGGGTGGCAAATTTGATCATAAAATTATAAAGTAGTATTCCAGTTTGAGTGCCTAAGAAAGTAAGATGGCATTAACTGAATTTGCATTTCCTCAAGTCTTCAGGATGACTTTTAATTAGCCCAAGGTGTGAGTAAGGAGGAGAGACTATTTTAAAAGCAGTTTTAACTGCCTCACATTTCAAAGGTCCTGTTAACATGGCTGCAAAATCTCCACGTTTGAAACCAATATTGAGGAGAAGAGAACGATGTACTTGTGTATGTGCAGGAACTTGTAAGGAATGAGCAGATAGCGCTTATGGGAGATATTTTGGAACATGAGAAATGCAGCTTTTCCTTTACAGTTGTCATGAAGGTTCTGTGAGCGAGCAGACATACGGGTACGTAGTTCCTTTAAGCTAAGAGTCTTTCTCTTCTTCTACTCAGGGGCAATTGAAAAAGGACCAGGAGTAAAACGCTTGAGTTCCCTGGATGATAAGATCCCACCCAAGTCACCCCGTCCACGTCGGAATATCTGGTTGTCACGCAGCCAGTCGGATATCTTCTCCCGCAAGCCTTCCAGGAAGATAAATGTGCAGGACCCCTACTATACGCCAAACAAAGGGTTAGGCCGGAAAGTTAATCCCTTCAGTGCGCGGGAGGACCTCAAGGGGGGAAAGATAAAATTCTTTGACATGCCAAGCAAGTCTGTGATTTCCCTTGTGTTTGACTTGCATTCTCCAGAGGCAGGTGGAGGCCTGAAAGCCAGCCAGTCCCAGTTCCGGCAGGCATATAGTACAGACTGGCAAGAATTTTCCCTTTTTCCTGGGAGGAGATGCAGGTCACTTCCACTTTCTCCAGAACTGCCGCACAAGGAATATGGGCTGTTTGGAGGACTATCGTCAACTGTCAGCAGGTGTGACCCAATCCAGCTAGGTGCAGAGGTTCGGCAAAAACTCCTGAGTAGCAGTAAATATGGTGTGTCGGAGATTCCCCCCTTTCAAGCCAAACCTCACAGGCCAGAATTTCTTCCTGTACCAGGACAAGAAGAGGATATGGACTGTTCAGATGGGCCAGTGGCGCAAGAGGAAAATGGTTTTTGCCCTGTTGAGAACACGTCTGGAGATCCAACATGTAATCAACCATTAGTGCTGGCCCAGCCTGAGCTGCTATCTTACAAAAAGCTCCCAGTTGAGAATTCAGTGAACTCTGAGGGACATGGCTCCTCGCAAGTGTTTGCAGGCTGTCTCCCTTCTGAAGAGATGGAGGTGGAAGATGACCTACTGAAAAATACTCCACTAGAGTCTACAAAGCCTCTGTTTAGTGTTAGTCCTTCCACCGAGCTAAAGAGAGAGGCGTGGCCCTTCAGGGAGCAGGATGGGGACAATCCTGCCCCATTGTCTCAGACCTCCTCCTCCAATGTCTCAGCAAGTGGCAGCACACAGTCAACTTGTGACATATGAAGAGAGAGAGCTCAAACTGAACGTGTCCTTGAGGGAACAGTTGTTCCCAGTTGCTTAAACTCTTTTTTCTGTAGTGCTGAGCTTCACATTTGAAAGACTCAGCAGATGGTAGAAACTGGCTGTCAAACAGATAGCTGCAGACAGCGTCTGGAGAGACTGATTATTTTAACTTTATTTCAAATTGTGCTTATTCCTTTCCCTGATCTGCATTAGGAGGGGGGACTTCTCCAGCCAGAATGGCCATGTGGGCCCTGCAGTCCTTCCAAGAGGCAGCAGCCAGAGCAGGCACCGTGTGAACAGTTTGACCTGGATTCCAGCATGGAGCATTTCAAGGCCTTAAGCTCCACGTTGGGTAGAAGGAGTGACCTGTAGGTTTTCCCTCTTCCTCTGACTGACCAGCTGCTCTAAACCACTGCAGATTTTGCATTAACATTCTGTAGCAGTGCATGCGAGTCAGAACCTCTGTTTTTGAAAAAGGCACAGAGATTTTTCAGAGCTATGTTGAGCAGAGAGGAATGCTCTTTGGTCCCAGAGCTGCTGTGAATGCTGTTGCAGCATTAAACAAGCTCTTCTTTCAGCAGCAAAAACAAAAGCCCTCATGCTGGTTGCAATCTGCAGGCTGAGTCACATGACAAGTACTTTGTGATTAACAAGAAGAATCTGTTCCCTGGTGTTTCATTTTCCCTTGGGATTTGGTAATGATGTGTAGTACATTAGTGCAGAGAAGCGGGATGCAGTAAGCACTGCTCTCCTCTTTGGACAGCTCTTCAAGTACCTCAACCTGAATGTGGGAGAAGATTTGCCCAGGGCACAAGAAGAGAACCATATTCAGGCATTTTCATTTCTGAGCTTCTAGTAGAGAAACTGCCAGTGCAAGCACCAGTTGTACTGAGCTTTTTTTTTGGGGGTGAACTCTTGTCTATGAGGAGCTGAATGGACATCATGATCTGTTTCTGCAGGTTAGTTAAATACAGTATCTATTTCACAGCTGACTATTACTGCTAGGCTAGAGGGGTCACATTCACCTGTCTCTCTGATAGGACATCCCATCTCACATCACTGCAGTAATGATGGCTCCTTATTTAAAACCAGACCGCTTGGTAGAGGATGGGAATCCCCTGGTCAGGGAAATGTTGCAGCCACACAAGTGCTCTTAGAGAGGACAGACAGTAGATTGACAGAAGGGCTTTGAACTGTCAAACTGAAGAACATTTGCTTGTCTCAAATTAACTTTTTTTTTTTTCTTCTACTGAAAGAAGCTGTTGTCTTCATTGGCTTCTACTGTCACTGAATAGGTTGATTTATTTTTTTAATATAATTTTTTTATGTCTTCCACTAGTAGGTACATGTGAAAGACACAGCAGCATAAGCTTTAATGCTGCTTGCCGGAACCAGCATCAGAGATCCCTGCTCTGGGATGTGATGTATGGGAAAGCTTGTTCCATGATGGCATTTGTGCAGCATCCTGCCCTTGTCCACTATCATCCCAACAGCATGAGATTTTAAAACTTTTAATTTTTTTTTTTAAACCTGTATTATCATTCCTAACTGAGCTATATGTTGCATGCCTGCTGAGCAGATGATGATGCAGCGGAGTCCAGTGTTTCACCCAGGTAGCCTGTTGCACTCTCTTCCTGCTCTCTTGTGAGGACTGAAAATGTAAGGTAGCCTCTGATGAAAGCAAGATTATTCTTACTCTTTTGCCTGTCTCAAAGAAAGGATGAATGAGAATGCCTTAGTTCTTTCCTGGCTGAGATGCTTATTATTCCAGAGCTGTAGGTGACTATTCTGCGAGTTACTATTACGGCTTCCTCTCATGAAGTGTGTGCTAACCTGAGCAGCAGTTATCCCTGTGCAGTGGCTGCGAAGAATTAAATGAGAAACACAGTGTCACTGAGTTACTTAGCACAGTCCATGCCAGATTAGGCAGCTGTTAGCAGCTGGAAAGAGAAAATGCCTATCCCTACCAAGATCACCCCTTCTGGCCCGCACCTCTCTGCCTCTGGAAGGTGCTGATCTGTAGAGTAGTCTGTCTCGCATATCCTGTCTGTGGAGTGCAGAGCAGCTTCCATGGCTGGCACAGTGTGTGTGTCATTTCCTTTGAGGACTGCACCACTCCATTGCCAGCTAGTTGCCTGTCTGGTGCCTGTTTTTTTTTCTTGTTTGCTTTTTTCTTTTAAAATCTTTTAATCTTTTATACAATTGTAATCTTTTGGGAGGGAAACCATCAGCACCAGCTTCTGTTGTCACAAGATGCATTTAGGTGTGTGACTTCAGACAAACAAGCAATAATGAGGAGTAGTTTACTTCTGGATCACCAGGCTGCCAGGAAGCTGTTCAGCATCCTAGGGCAGCCTGCAGCCTCACCAGAGAGCACACGCACACTCCTGGCTGCTCCGTGGCTTGCATTAGCCCTGGTTGTCAGTGCTGACACCTCATCATGAAGCCTGTTGCCCTCTCTGACACTGACTGCAAAGCCTGTGCAGCCATTGTGGTGACCTCATCTGTTTTCTTATACTACCATCTCTTTAAATTTTTCCCTGCCCTGCATAGCTCTCTTAAAAAAGAGGCATGGATAAAGTTTTCTTAAATGTCCGCTCTTAAGCCCAGCCAGCTGACATCCATAGGGCACATCTATCAGCTATTCTTGCTCTTTGTACTGAGGTGGAAATGTCAGAAAAACACCAAGGAATAGTGACTCTGGCCTTTCCTGGATTCTTTGTCTGCATGGACAAAAAGGTGTATGTATGAAACTGAAGTAAAAGGCCATTTAAAAACAGCAAGTGCTTGCTAAAACCACGTTTCCAAGGGCCTGGATGCAGGTGGCACTCACTGCATCTCATCCCTTTAGTTGTGTAAAGTTGAATCTAGGTTGTACCTAGTAACTACTCCTAGATTTTCTGCCTATCTGAGGGTGCTTTTCTACAGGGGGCCATTTTCTGACAGCTACTGGTGAAGACAAACGTGGTCAGCAAACTCCTTGTTTTATAGTGATGTGACAGTTTTATTGTGATTGGATTTTATCATGATTTTTGACTTACAGGAGCAGTTCTTGCTCTTTTAAAACACTTTCTACACATTGCTAGGTTCCCTGAAGAGATCAAAGATGGTTTTAATTCACTTTAAATCTTTCCATGTTGAATTCATTTAAATGTCTGTTATAAGCTATTTTTGTTGTGGTTGCAGGTTGATAAAATGCAACTAAGAGATGGCGTGTGAATTGCTGCCCCTCAAACGCAGTGCAGACAAGGGGCTTTAGAACTTACCCTTGTTGGAGAGGCATTGATGTATTTTGTGTAACAGAACATCGGTATCTTTGCCAGTACAACTAAAGACACTTGAATAATTCCTGTTTGCACTTAATGCTATTGTTTATATTGCATGTCACTACATTTCTATGCAAAACAAATAACCTTTTTTGGGGGGGGGAGGAGGGGCAGCCAGATATTTGATTAAGTATAAAGATCTTTGCAAGATGATCTATTTTCGTATTTATGAAGGAGTTTTAAGTCTTAATATTTTGCAGTCTGTAAATAGCTCAACTTGTAATTAAAGGCTTAGAAAGGAGTTTGTAGCCTGTGTATAATAGTAAGTTAACACTGCCAGAAAAAAATTCTTTGCAAAACAACTTTTCTAATATTGTGGATATTTATGAATATGTAAAGAAAGCACGTCTTGTTTTTATGTTGATTGACCTTCTGACTTTTTTGAACTATAGAAATGGTGTATGTTTTATTGGAACTGCAATAAGAAGTAACCAAAGATGAATCCAGTTAAATATTTTCATAATTTTTTCTTGGTCAGGTTTTGTAAACTTTCCCAACTTGCTTTCAAAATAAAAATAAAATCAAGGCCTGAGTCTTGTGATTAAGAGGGCAACTCCAGGTTAAAAAAGCTGGCTCAAATGCCTAAGCCATGGATTACATTAATACTTGGCTTGAGATCATATTCACTACTACTTGGTGGTGAATTATAAAGAGGGAGAACTGTCACCCTTACTCAGTGTTATTTCTCTCATAGATCTTACTGAAGTGTTACACTATTAAATCCATGAGACTTAAGGACTTTTCTGCTCTGCCTTACAGTGCTCTGAAGAGCAGGCACTAGCTTGTGACCTACAAGACAAGATGGCTTTTGATAGCAGTCAGCCTGCAGGGAGCTTGCCATTGTGGCTGCTCTGTTCTAGCCCTACAGAAAACCCTCAGCAGCACAGGAAGCAGTGCAGGTCCAGAAGACCACATCTGACTTTAAGTCCTACTGTGTCTGCCCTTAGAAGCTTGAAGACCTGCAGTGGCTTGGTTCTGGAGGCAGTTACCCAGCACTAGAATCAGCTGGCCCTTGTGAGAGAAGCCTTCTCCTTCCATTCTCACCTGTAGGAGCAAAGGTCTCATCTATGCATGATGTAACCAAGGTTCAGGTGAAGTATGACTATGCAGTGGGACAGCTGTCCCAGCTGCATGTTCTAAACCAAACACAGTTTGTGTCTCTTTTTCCTAACAAAAAAGACAACACTTTTTTCCTTCCTGACTTGCTTAGAAAGATGGGACCTAATTATGAGGGTTATGGGGAGTTACCTGACCAGCAGTGACTGAAAGCAGTAGGACTTGACTAAATGCTGATAAGAATGCATGCTTTACCCATGTCATCTTCTGCAAGAACTGAAGCCCAGGCTCAGGTTGCTATCATATGGTCTTTCCAGAAAGGAAGACCAAAGAAAACAAAGACCTTCCACAAAGGCCAAGGTTTTTCAAGCCCACTCTGAGTGCAGAGCACTAAACTGAACCTAGCAGCCTTGTGTGCACTTTTCCTCCTCCTCCTCCAGCCTCACCCCTGCCTTTACAGCCCAGCATGCTGCTAAGGAACAACAGGAGGAACTCCATTTCAGAGCAATTTAATGCCAGAAGTTAAACAAGAGTAAGAAACTTCCTCCCCTTCTGGTCAGTTTTTGATGGAATAAAGAACTTCAAAACTTGAGAGAAAAAAAAACCCAAACCAACCAGTTCAGTGAGGAGTCCTCTTAACTCTATCCACTGCCCCAGGCCAACTTCATCTTCTGGTTGTGAGCTTTGGAAGATTTAGAAAACAAGCTCTTCACTACCTGAAGTGGCAACGCTTTCCCGCTGAGGTACAGTTTATTGTGGCAGTCTGGCAACCAGGGCCCTGCACCAGTGTCTGTGTTTTTTCCTTTCTTGAGCATCCAGACATAAGCCATGATATAACCAGTCATGAACGCATCAAAGCCAGCTCGGTGTGTGCCCCCCTGTGAGGGTGGATCAGGGGTTTCCTTTTCTGCAGCACATGCTGCTTCAGTCTCAGGGATGTCTGGGTGACTGACTGAGCCCAGCCCAGTGGGAACCTCTGGCTTCCCGTTCCCTTGGTCACTGTCAGAGGCATCTCCCTTGGCAGAGGGGCTTACAGCAGCTGCCACCTGGGCAGCATTTCCTTCTGTGCTCCCCAGATGCTCTTCCTGATGTGTGCTGGTGTCTGAGTTGGCCTCTAGTTCCATGTCCATGGAGTTGTCCTCCGGTGGCCTGCCCTCACTGTTGGGTGTAATCTCTGCCAGCTCCATAGCAGCTGCAGGCTCATAGCAGCTCTGTTTTCGTGGCGGACCCTCCTCTCCATTCTGAGCTAGCTCCATTTCTTTCCCTGAACTTTCCTGTCCAAACACCTTTGCAGGCTCTTCTGTGTTCTTCCGACGCTTCCATTTGTGTTTCCGTTTCTTGCGCTTCTCCCAAAGCTTGTCATCCTCATCAATTATGAGGTCAATGTTATGAGACTGCAGACACTTCACCCCTTTTGGACACCAGCCATAGGCCTATGGAGAAAAAGAAAAGTCTGCAGCCACCAGCCTCCTGGTCAGAACAACCTATCACCATAACATGGAGCAGAGCTAATCACTCACATCTACTGAGGGCTTGTGAGGCTGTGTGGGGAGCACTGTGTCCAGTTACAGCCCCACAGCACACAGGAAAGGCATTGACAAGTGGCAGCAAGTGCAGCTGGGAGCTGTCACAATGCAGTACACAACATAAAAGGAAAGACCAAGGAAGGTGGGTTTGTTCCACCTGGAGAAGACAAGGCTACAGGGATGGGGATATAGAGTTGCTGTCTGCAGGTACCTAAAGAGGAGGTTACAGAGAAGATGGAGATAAACTCTTCTGAGGTGAGCACAGAGGAAGGTGACATGGTAACAGTTGGGAAATTCTGACTAGATATATAGGAAAACATTTCTCATGATGAGTGGTCGAGCAGGGGCCTGGAGGGTTTTGTAATCTGTCCTTAGAGATTTCCAAAATTCACCAAACAAGGCCCTGAGCAACACTGAGTTTGTGGTTGGATGAGATACTTCCAGAGATTTCTCCAGCCTATGTTTTTCTGCCACAGTAACGTGCAGCACCTTGAAGAGCTCCTTTCCTCCCTGAAGCATCTGAAACCAGTTGTGATCAGATCAAGTGGGCTCTCTGCTTACTGCTGTAGCGGTACCAGAACTTGGGATGCCATGGGTCACACTGTGCTACAGTGCCAGAAGCTGCAAACACTTTTTTTTTTTCTTTTTATATCTAATCAAGATATGGGAGAGGGAAGAGGTGGCATTTCTTGTTCAGAGGACAATTTAGAACTTATTTAGAACTTACAGCCCTCCCCAGACAGCAACACGTATTGCAACTCCTACCAGCCCACTATTTAGGGCCATATCATCTCTTCCTGAATCTTTGTCTAACACAGCCTGTGGAATTCACCACCTCCAAAGAGATATGCTATTGCCCTTTCCATCATGAAGCCACCTGAAGCTTGAAAATTTCCGTGGAGCCGGGAAGGAAGCAGGGATTCATGTTACTTACCGAAAATTTCTCACAGATAGGCACCTTATTTCCCCCTCCCACGCTGCAGTTTTCTTCTTCCACAAAGCAGTACCTATAGTCAATGTAACGGGACATGTTGGCAGGGTAGCTGCAGAACTCAATGGTGAGGTGCTGGCTGCTGGAGTCCTTCAGCTTGCGGTTCTCTCGCTTGCTGGAACAAACGAGGAGACAGATACTGCAGTTAACTCACTGAAGGCGCCACAGCGTGCAGCTGGTGCAAACATGCTGCTCTTCACCAAGTCTCAACTCCCCTAGCTTCCCGCTCTTGAGCTCTACCCCAGCTCAACAGCTTGCTGGAAACACAGTCCCAGGAGAATAACTTCAGTAAGTAGTTGCTTCCGTGCCAATTTCAAAGTTGGCTTCTCTTATGCAAACAGAGAGGCAGGGACAACAGTGTCTCCAATGACACTATGGGAGAATGGCGACACACAGTTTGATTTTTAAATATTAAGAGCACTAAGAGATTTGTTAGTCTTCATAATGTTAAAGGACAAAGAAAGAGTGTCCCAAAATGAGGTATCATGTAGAGCATCCAGCAGCCACTGCCCAGACAGGTTGAACGTAGGCAACAAGGAAATGTTTTCAATCTCATGAGAAAACAACTCTTGTCCCAAGAACTGGCTAAAATGACCCAGACCTTCAGAAGGCTCTGTGTAACTAGAACTGTGGGTTAAAACACTGAAGAGGTCACTTTAAAAAGTATTTTTATCTTGTCAAAACAAAGCATTCTCATGTTTGAGAACAGCCATCTTGCATGTTTGCAGACTTGTCAAAGCAGCATTTCCTGATATAAAACAGTCACTAAAAATACCGTTTCTTCTTTACCCAGAGCGTAACCTCAGTTTAATGGAGATTCACGGGGCTGTATCACTGCCAGGAGCTTGTTTAGATTGTGTGGGGAGTGCGGAACCAGGGGCCAGGGTGACACGTGAAGTAGACAGGCGTGCGTCATGGAACAAGAGCACAACCTTTGCTTGGAAGGACAGTGGTGGGAGTTGTAGTTGGCTGCACATGAGCATCACAGGCAGGACGCGTGACAGAGCTGCTCAGCTGCAGGGACCACCCACCCTTTAGCTGCACCATCCTTCACAAAACAAAGGTATAACTAGCAGGCCCTGCAGGCACAGGTCTAATTTTTTTTGCTCTCTAGTTGAGTTTTGGGGGTCTCTCTTCTGCGTGTGTTCCTGCCGCAGCCCCCTGGCACTGCTGGAGCAGGGCCACACACTGAATCAGTTAGGTTTCAGTTAGATGAGGTCACTGTGCGCTCTGTCTTCTGCTAGCACCAGTTTTGAAATCCTTTTTCAGCAGCTGATCACTGAACAGAGAAGGCACATGCCAAAATGCACCCTCACACACTCAGCACCTGTCCTAGAAATAGGGAAAGTATGGGGCAGAGTCACCTGAAAAGCACTTTTCTTCACTCACTGGGATAATGCAAAGACCCAGCCCCTTGCCTGGACAAACAAGCAAACAAAACAGCGACACTCCCTTTGCCTTTCCTCCTGTAAGCGTTAAATACCAGAGTGCCACTCACCACTTCTTGTAAGCATACTCCAAGTAGGATGCTACAAAGCGAGTCTCAAACTCTGAAGCATATTTGGTGTCATATATTCCTGCTGGAAACATTTCTGAGAGGTCAGCGGTGAAAGTCCCGAGACTGTCTGGGAGGTGAGCGTAGAAGCACTGGTACAGGAAGACCAGATCGATCAGGCCATTATGGAGAACAAGAGGCTTCTTTGCTCGTATAAGCTCCAGAAAAAAAGTCCGAACGCTCTGGCACTGGTTCTCATTGCCCTGCAAGAAGAAAGATTAGTCAATGAGCCTTAGCGCCTTGATTTGCCATCAACCCAGGAAGTCCTCGGAGCCTGCTGTAGCAGCACATTGCCTACAGCCAAAACTTGCTCTGACCAAACAGAGGCTCAAATATTCAGAAAAGCAACTGCAACAAGTGACAGCCTGGATACAAAGCAGTGGGGAAGTGAAAGGGATAATGCTGCACTCAAGACCCCTGCGTGAGCCCATCTTCACTCAGCAGGGCAAGGGAGATGCTGGGATCAGGAGAAGCCTGGAGCACAGCAAGTCAAGGGGTCCCATGGAGAGCTGTGTTGTACCTTGTCATTGCCCTTGTGGTAAGGGATCCCCTGGGAGTACTGCTTGTTGAAGTCGAAGCCGTGCTGCACCAGGAACTGCACCGACTGGGGTTCCACAATGTAATCCTCCGTGCAGAGGAGCGTCAGGTTGTAGATCTGGCAGAGGTACGTGTTCTCCGACTGAGGATGAGAGCGTGCAAAGCGACACGGGTACCCGTCACACGGAGCTGCCGGAGAAGCCAGAGGCGACTCCCCAGAGCACGGGGGTCCGAGTCCCGTCTCCCCGCAGAGTGCCGGTGCCCGCTGCCCCCTCGGAACAGGAGCAGGCGCTGGCTCTGCGGCCCGCGCACCTACCTTCTCTGGGAGCTGCCTGAAACACGCCACGCCAAGGGACAGCACGGAGCGCGTCCTGGCCGCGCTGCAGACGGCCTTGTACCGCTCTTCGATGCACCTGCGCGGCGGGAGAACGGCAGCTGACGGCTCTTGCCCCGGCCCGCCCCACCGACAGCGCTACACCCGCAGCCGGTACCGGAGGGACGCGCCTCGGAGCACCCGCAGCCGGTAAGTTCGGCTGAGCGGCACCGCCACCCCCCCCCCCTCCTCCGCACGACCGGGGCACTCACGGGCTCAGCAACGACTTCCTGGCGCCGAGGCCGCTCAGCTCCTGCGGAGAGACACCCGTCAGCGGCCCCGCGGGCCCGGCCGCGCCGCCGGTCACCGCCCTCCCCCCCGCCCAGCCTCACCGTGTCCACGGCGACGAAGGTGGCGGAGCGCAGCGCCAGCACCATGGAGGGCCACAGCTCCGTGAAGTTGTCGCTCTGCACGTCCACCACCGGCACCCGCCACCGCGCCATGGCCGCCCTCGCCGCCGCCCCGCGCCGCTCCCGGGACCTCCGCCGGCGAGGCTGCCCGTGGGCTGCCCGCACCCGCCGCTCGCCCCGCCCGCCCCCGCGCCTCGCCGCACCCACCCGCCCCGGCGACCCGGCTCCAGCCGGCTGCCAGAGGTGTTTTCTTCCTCTTCTCCAAAACCCGTTTTCCACCGAGATACCGCGGTTTAGTAAACGGGCGTTTACTTCCGGCAGACCTTTGGGGTCCTTCGCCAGCGGCCGCTAGGACTGGCGGGAGACGGGGCGGGCACAGCCGCCTGCTCTCCCCCGAGCGCTGATTGGCTGCGGCGCGCCGGGAGGTTCCCGCCCCTTCCGCCGGGCAGCCTGGGCGCGCGCGCTCTCCTCCGCGCCTCGCTCCGATTGGCTCACGCGAGGAAGGTGGGCGGGGCCGCCCGCTCTGATTTGTCCCCGCGCGGGGCCGGGGCGCTGGAGGGGAAACATTTTCCCGGGAAAGTCTCACGTGGCGCCGCCTCCGCCGGCCCTGGGCCCTCGGCCCTGCCGGGAGCCATGAGCCAGCTCGGGGCGGCGGCTGCCAGGCGTCTCCGGCGGAGCGGCTGCGGCAGGAGCAGGAAGGGCGCGTCGCCCCGCCGAGGTGCCTGGTAGCGGGAGGGCTGGAGGGGGCGGAGCGCGGGATGTTTTCTCCGGGACACGGGGCCGCCAGCCCGGGCAACTGCCGGGGATTACTGCGTCCTTGTAGGGCTCGGTGCTCGTCCACCCGGCGGCGGCTCTGCTGGGATCCTGCCTCTGACCCCGCGGTGCTGCCTCGGACCCCGCAGCACTTCTCCATCCCCTGCCGTGCCCTGACCCTGCGCTGCTCTCCCGGCAGGCCTCCCAGCTCCAGCGCCTGCCCCGCCGCCCGCTCAGCATCTTTTCAGCGACCCGGCTGAGATCGAGGCCCTGCGCGGGAACCTGCTCGCTTGGTACGACCGATGCAAGCGGGACCTTCCCTGGAGGACACTGGTAAGGGGAGGCATCGGGAGGCAGGGGTGCTGTAGTGAGGAACCAGCCCCCCTGCCTTGAGGGAGTGTCCCTGAGGGGACCAGGGTGTCTTTCCCGATGCAGTACATCCCTAACTGCGTGGAAGTGGGAGATGGTCTTGGAAATGGGAGCGTGCTCCCAGGTAGTCCTGGCAGTTTTGTGGTGGGTGATCTGTAGCCAGTCCCTAGGTGTGAAGAGTAAAGCAGGGCATGGGCTGAAACCACGCTTCTCAAACGTAGCCTCCACCCAGAACTACTTTTCTCTAGTAAGTCTTATCTAGTTCTCTTTGAAACTTGTTTTGCTCCTGCCTCTATGGTACCCTGCAGCAGTGAGCACTGCATGGAAAAGGTTCTCTCTCTATTTGCTTTAAGCCCACTAAGGATTTTCAGTAGAGCTCCTCCCTGGTCCGTGTCAGCCTGGCAACAAGTGGCTGGACACTGACTGGGGTGCTGGGGGTGAGCGTCAGCTTTACAGCAACGTCTGCCAGAATGGTGCTGGGAACTGCGTGGCCCTTCTGTGGGATTTCCATCTGCCTGCGATTGCTTCCCGTGCAGAGGGGCTCAGGTCTGGGACACCTCCTCTGGTGTGGGACCTTTGAACCTCTAAGATTAACTCTTGCTGTGGGAGATGTGTGACATCTCTCATGCTTTGTCAGGGGCAAGGTGCTTTGGCTGTCACTTAGTTCACCCAAACTCAGAACTTCTGAGTGCTTAGGCGAAATATTTCTTGTTTCAGATTCTTACAGCCTTTAAAACACACAAGCGCTCTTATTTTGTATGCACATCCCCTCTGCGATGGGATCCTGCGTCACCTCGTTTTACACTCTGTCTTCTTCCCCTTTCAGGCAGCAACTGAGCCAGATGCCGACAGACGAGCATATGCAGGTGAGGAGCAGGGACTGCGCCCTGCCGTGCGGGCTGCCCTGCTGCCCGCTGACACAGATGTGCAATACGGCCTTGTGAGGAAATATGGCTTCAGTTGCCATCCTTGGAACAAGCAGCCTGGAGGGGGGATCAGAGAGCCCACTTTAGGCCTGAAGGAGCTCTTGTGGGGCAGTGTGTGGGGAAGGGGAGGGGTGGGAAGGGGTCCCATGGATTGGATGCTGGTGCTGTGCTTGTAGCCAGGGCTAACGTAGCCATGGCATAAGGTGTGAGTGGCACTGGTGCCTCTGCTCTGACCCCTGCCCTGCTCCCTGCAGTGTGGGTGTCTGAGGTCATGCTCCAGCAGACGCAGGTGGCTACAGTGATCGACTACTACAACCGCTGGATGCAGGTGACTGCTTCTCACGGAGTCCTGAGTCCACAGGCTGCCCCTTTTAGAGACCTTGTCCACTGCCTTTGATAGATGCCCAGCTGCAGAGCACAGCTTTGCTTGTCCCTGACTTGTCCTCTTCCATCTGTACTGCAGAAGTGGCCGACACTGCAGGCTCTGGCGCAGGCATCCCTGGAGGTGAGCATTGGTGGGACTGGGTGCTCTTCTTGCCCTTGTGGCTCTTCACCTAACACCAGGCTGTGTCTTTTGGAGTAGGAGGTGAATGAGCTGTGGGCTGGACTTGGCTACTACTCGAGAGGGAAGCGTCTGCAGGAGGCAGCGAGGAAGGTGCCCTGGTGCTGGGGTGTGGGGGGCATTTCCAAAGCCTCAGCAGCCTGTGGGTTGGTGCTGGCTCACATCTGCCCTGCCTCACTGGGGCTGTGTGCTGCTGGCACAAGGCCACAGAGGCTGGGATCCCATCTTACCCTGGGTAAAATGGGTTGTATGCATGCACCCCAGCGGTTCCCCTGACCTCAGCCTGCTCTCTGCCAGGTGGTGTCCGAGCTGGCTGGCCAGATGCCTAGGACAGCTGAGGACCTGCAGAGGCTGCTGCCAGGAGTGGGCCGATACACAGCAGGAGCCATTGCGTCCATCTCGTACAGGCAGGTGAGATCTGGGCATCAGTGGACATATGTCTGTCCTCTCTGCCACCCAGCTCCACTCCTGGTGGTGTCCTGCTGCTGGGTGTCACAAACCAGGGGCTCCCTAGGGCTGTGCTTGGCTCTGGCTCTCCCTGGCTTTGTGGTGCATCTCACCCACCACCCAGCTTGGCCTGCAGGATGGCCTTGTGTGTGTGTCCCCTCCATCCTGGGAGCACCCCAGCTCCCTGCCTTGCTGTGAGCATGGGCACCTCCTGATGTGATAACCCCAACTCCTGGTCTCAGCCTACTGGTGTTGTGGATGGGAATGTGATCCGGGTCCTGTGCCGCCTGCGGTGCATCGGTGCTGACTCCAGCAGCCCGGCTGTCATCGACCGGCTCTGGTAAGAAGAATGCTCCATCCCTGCACTGAGCTGTGGCAATTGTGGCTGTGTGGCTGGTGGCCGAGGGCAGGATCACTCGGAAGCTGTGGGGAGCTGAGCCTGTGAAGGGAGAGAGGTGTGGGGTGCAGGAGCTCTTGGGAAGGTGGTGCTGCTGGGAGTGGTGGAAAAAGCAGCTGTCTTGCATCTGCCTACGTAGGAGCGTCCCCCCTCCCAGGCAGGAGGTGGGCAGAGGTCCCGGGGCCCTCTCCACACAGAGCCCTGTGCTGCTCACTACCGTTTCTCCCAGGGACATGGCCAATGCCTTGGTAGACAGGAGCCGCCCAGGGGATTTTAACCAAGCCCTGATGGAGCTGGGGGCAACTGTATGTGTGCCCAAGGGCCCGCTGTGCGGAGAGTGCCCCGTGAAGCAGCACTGCCGAGCACGGCGCAGGGTAAGTATGACCCCGAAATCTGGCCCTGAGAGGTTGCCATGCGTGGGGACAAGGTGCACTGGTAGATGAGCCTGTCTTTATTCCTGCTTCCCCCCCTTGCAGGTGGAGAAGGAGCTGGCCTTTGCCTCTCAGAAGCTGTTTGGAAAACCCACACCAGTGTCTGATGTTGAGGACTGCGGTAAGCACGCAGGGAGATCCCTGTCGTAGCTCTGGGTCTGCCCTGTGGCAACGGTTACATCAATGTTTGCAGGTGTTGGGGGCTGTCCCCTGTGCCCCCCAGCTGCAGAGCCGTGGGACAGCAGCTTGGGGGTAGCCAACTTCCCCCGCAAAGCAGCGAAGAAGCAGCCGCGGGTGGCACGAACAGCCACATGTGTGCTGGAACGGAGGGGCTGCCACGGGGCCCTGGAGTACCTCATTGTGCAGAGACCCAGCTCAGGTAACGGGGCTGGGCAGGAGCCGGGCAAAGCCACCACATGGCCCTTTCTCACCTGCATGAGGTACAGAGCAGCCTGGGAAAGGGATGTGTTGGTGATGTGCTTGCTGCTGGGATGAGGAAAGGAGCCCCTTGGGGCTCAGTTTTGCCAGATGCGCCCCTTGCTGGCTCACATCCCTGTTACGTCTCCTCCTCAGGTCTCCTGGCTGGGCTGTGGGAGTTCCCAAGTCTCCCACTGTCTCAGGGTCTGCAGGAGGAGAAGCAGAAGGAGGTGCTGGCAGATCACCTCCAGGCCTGGATGGGGCAGCCTGTGGCAACTGGAGGCCTACGACTCATTGGAGAGGTGAGCCTGGAGCTGGAGGGATGCAGTGTGAGCCCCCTGTGGTCAGCTGCTGGGGACATAGCACAGGGAGGAGAGGATCGCCCTTTGCTGCTGTCACCCCTCCCAAGCCCTACCTCACTCCTCAGAGCCCTGGCAGACTCAGTGCACTTGTGGAACAGCTGAGCAGTGCAGCCCCTGCTACCTGCCAGCTGCCCTTTTCATACATCTTCCCATCCTCTCACAGGTCACCCACATCTTTTCTCACATCCACCAGACGTATGTGGTCTACTCCCTGCCTCTGGATGGGGATGTGACCCTGGACCCTGCCTCGTCTCCATCCCGCTGGGTGACGGAGGAGGAGTTCCATGCTTCGGCTGTGTCCACGGCCATGAAGAAGGTACCGGGGAGCACCTGGGCCTTTCTTCCCTTCCCTCTGGGCTCCTGGGAGAGCCTATGGCATCTCCCCAACCTCTGTGTGCTGTTCTGGCTCCAGAACCCAGCTGCTGCTCAGCTCTGGGTTCTCATGTGTTTCCTTCAGGTGCTGAAAGCATGTGAGAAGCAGCGTGGGAAAGAGAGCGGCCCTGGCACGGTGAGCATGGCTGGAGGGTGTGTGGAGCCCCGGGAGCTGCTCCCTGCTGCTATGAGCCAGCCTCTGGTGTGTGGTGCTGGAGCCCCCCCTGGGGTTTGGGATCAGGCCAAGGAATGTCCCTTGGGGCTGGGCTGTGTCCGGGAGATTTCCCAGGTCAGCTTTGCCTCTGGATGTCCCCAGTGCTGGGGCCCCCTTGCTCCAGAGGGGATCCCTGGAGGCTGTGGGGGCCATAGGTGTTTGGCTTAGCCCTACTGCATGTCCCCACAGGGCTCCAAGCGGAAGCGGGGGACGAAAACACAGGGAGCAGGCAGCACCTGCCCTGGGACACAGCTCTCCCTCCGTGCCTTCCTCCAGGCCCCGTGACAGCACCTTCCACATATGAGACCCCCCGAGACCTGTGCTGCGGTGAGTCCTGCCCGTGGTGTCCCCCATACTGCTGTGAGTCCAGTACACGGCCCTGTAACCCTCTTCCCCTTCCGTCTTGCAGAGTCCACTGGCTCCCCTGTGAGAGTTGCACCTTGATGTGGCCACTATGGTCCTGGAGGTGACCTGGAGCCAGGCTTGCCCTCCCTGCCTTGGAGGGCTGTTATTTGTCCCTGCACAGCCCCCGCCCTGGCACTGGGTACTCACAGGAGCAGGGATTTCTCTCTGGTAGCAGAAGGCTGTGGCCACATTGCTCCCGCAGCCCTGTCCCCGGCTGCCTGCCTGTACCTCATCCACCAGCCAGTGAGTGATTGTGGTGCTGCTCTACCCTTCCCAGCCCCCAACAGCCTTTTTATATACTTGTTTTTACTGAACCTGAGCCATAGGCTTTCTAATAATAAATCTCATAGTATGTGGGGTTTTTAAACTGATTTTCTGCCTCTGTTGCACTGTGCTAAGCTGGGAGTGTTGGGCAGCCTCCAGCCAAACGTGAGGATGGCCAGCAGGATCCCTGCATCGGGGCTGGGGACAGCAGGGACTTCTTCATTAAAGCACTTGTGAGCCCCTCAGCTGAGCATTAACTGCTGGAGGCCCTCTCTTGGGAGAGCAGGCATCAGTGCTTAGGGGCTGCACAGCTTCTGCTGGTGGGCTGCTCCTCTGGAGAGCCAAGCAGCCATCTCATGGGCTTTGTAGGATTTTATCCACACTCCACACCCCCCCCCCTTTTTTTTTTTTTTTTAACCTTTTCCACCAAGCTGTTCTTCACTGTGTTCAAACTGGCTTTCCCCAACTGACACACAGTAGCACCCTTGCAAAGGCACAAGCCCAGGGCCTGGCAGGGACAGGGGCCAGGCCTGGAGGGTATGTAAGGGGCAAGTGGCCTCAGTTTAGGGGCTGCAGGACTGGGGCCAGCCTCCCTTGAAGGGTGGAAAGGGCCCTTTCATTCTCACCTGGCATTTGGCACATCTTAGATGGGAGGAGAATAAAACCAAAGCAGTACTTGCAAGTTAATTCTTTAATTGAGAGGAACAAGAGGCCACCACTTGCCCTGCCCAGGGGCTGGCTGTGCTCTGGGGGGTAAACGTGGCCGAGTGGTCATGTCCAGGGATCCCGGGTTATACGCTCCCCTCTGGCAGCCTGTCATCCCCCTAAGTCTGGGGGTGTTGCTGTGCCAGCAGTATTCTTGGCTGTGCTGCAGACATGAGTCTCATTAAATTAAGATGAAATTAAGGCAGAAAGTTCTTCATGTGCAGTTGATAAATTGGGAACGCAGGGAAAGGGTTCCCTCCATCCTGGGGGCTGCTCAGAGCCCTGCTGGACTTGGCCATGAGCAACTCCTTCCCCCACGGAGGTGGCTCTGGGCTGACCTGGAGGTCAGGCTGGCCTCCCTCGGTCCCTGCCCACATGGACCATGCCACAAGCACCCATTGCTATCCTTACAGTGGTATATTGCCCCAGAGTTTGACGAGAGAGGATGGGGAGCTGAGGGAGGAGGATTGCAGTGTTGCCACTACTGCTGTTGGTCCATGTAGACCTGCACAGCTTTCCACAGTGCCCGTATATTGCCTTCCCCAAAGCCCGGCGCTCCCCGCCGGTCAATGAGCTCCAGGAAGAAGGTCTCTTCAGAGAAGATGGGATGGGTGAAGATCTGCATCAAATACTCCTGGGAAGGGCTTTCTGTGGTATTAGTGCCTGGATGGTCCTTGTCCCCAGGTGCAGTGGTGTCCAGCAGGATGCCAAGCTCTGCCAGCAGGCGGGGGTCCTGCCCAGCCCCTTGAATCTCCTCTGCTTTGCCCCTTTGGCTGTAATAGGTGGCAGGGGGTGTGAAGAACCGTGCACCCCGCTGCTGCAAAGCCCTGGTCGTAGCAACAATATCAGTGGTGTGGAGGCCGACATGCTGGATCCCAGCTCCACCATGCTGCTCTAGGAAGGTGTCAACTTGGTTGGTGCCATCCTCCGAGAGGGACTCGGCGAGGACAAGCTTGCAGCTGCGTGCCGGGGAGGCCTGGGGGCTCTGCAGTGCGAGGAGCATCATGCCCACCCCCTGCTCCCCAAGCACATACCCCTCAGCTGGCCTCTCCTGTGGGTTCAGCAAGAAGCGCTGGAAGCCAAAGCAGCGCTGGTACCAGTCCAGAGCCACCCGGGCACCGCCCCGCGGGCAGACATAGGTGATGTGGTCGAAGTGGGTGATCTCAATCCCATCCCCCGTGGCCGAGGGGGCTCCTTGGATGGGCTGGAAGCCGGGCAGGAAGGGTCCCCCATAGCGGGATCGGTCCAGAAGGGTATGGCTAACGTTGCCCACAACAGAGCTTGCCACCCCATAGGTGACAGAGCCGCTGTCATCCCTCACCTCAGTGGGCGGCACCAGCAGGGAGCATCCCTGGCTCTGCAGCCGCTTACAGAGCCCTGGCACATCATCCACCTCGAAGCAGACGTTGGAGGCTGTGCCCAAGGTGGGCCGGGGGTCCACATCATAGAGGAAATCATGGGAGGAGATGCCAGCAGGCCCAGGCACCAGGCGCTCGTTGACAAGGAAGACGGTGGATCCCTGTCGCAAGGCCAGCTGCCGGACCCGCGTCGTCTCTCGCACGGCCACTGGCTGGAAGCGAAAGGCGCTAGCCAGGTCCTGGGCCCAGCCCTGCCTGTAGGGCATGTGGAGGGAGATGAAGCAGGGGCGGCTCAGCCAGGCTGCCATGGCTGGGCAGGCTAGGGGGAGGACACATGGGGTCAGAGGGGGCTTGCTGGCCATGTGAAGGAGCCATTCCCCGCCTTGCACAGAGCCCAAGTGCCTTTGCATGCACAGATGCACACACATGTAAATTTTCACCCCTCAAATGTGTAAGGAAGTGGCTCTCCCAAGCCAATATGCACTGTGCAAGGCCACCCACCTTTGGGACCAGCTGAGCCCTCCTGCCACCCCTTCCTTGTGCTGCCCTGCCCCATGCCTGTGCCTGGGGTCACAGCCTTGGCTGCAGCCCAGCAGGTCCCCTCTGGAGCCGTGTGTCCCTCAAGGGTGCCACAGAGAGGTTAGTAGGGAATCTGGGTGAAGGAGATGTGCTACGTGTGTAAACGAGACCATGGGGACAAGGGTTGTGGGGAGTGGAGAGCTAATGTCCTGTACCAGCAACCAGGACCATGGAGGTTGGGCTGGTGAACATGGAGCAACACACTGGTTATGGTGAAAAGACTCCTGTGCTGCCCCAGCACCTGGCAGCGGTGTCCCCCAAACGGGAGGCAGAACAGTGGGGTCATGGCAGGCTGGTGTGTCCTTCCCCTCCCCAGCAAGGTCAGCATGGAGCTACCACCTTTGGTGCCCCAGACAGTGACCTTGCCCTAGGGGCGCAGAGGGTGCAACAGGAGAGACACTGGGGGAACAGTGACCTCCTGCCACACTCAAATACACCTCACGCTGGAGGTGGGGGGAGAAAAAAAAAAGATCTGCCCAAAAATCCCCTTGGCATCACCTCTCACAAGCATCATCCCCTTGAGGGGACACCGTGGCCACGCACCAGCCACCCCCCGACCAGCCCCTTCCCGTTGCCCCCAGGAAGGGGGGTGCGCCGAGCGCTGCTGCGCGGGCAGGGCGCCGGGCCCCGCCAGGCCGGGGGAGAGGCTGCGCTGCTCCCGGGCACCCCGCCTGCCCGCGGGAGGCACGGGGACCGGCAGGGCCCTGCTGGGACCCCCTCCTGCTCCACAGCAGCCCGGGGAGGGGGTGCCCTTGCTGCGCTCACCTGCCCCGGTGAGCACATGGCCAGGGGACACGGACCTGCCCGCCTCCCGGTCAGCATCGCTCCGGCTCTGCTGCCGCCACCGCCTCTCCGGCCGCCGCGCCCCTCACCCCCCGCCGCGCCACTGCCACCGCCACCGCCCGCCCTCCCGGGGGCCCGCGGGGCCCCGGCTCACCCTCAGCTCCCCGGGGTCAAGGCTGCGGGCGAAGGGGATGCCGGGGCAGGGGCTGGCCCTGCGCGGGGCGGTTCAGCTCGCTCCTCCCCGGCCTGCGGCAGGCCGCGGCGGGCCGGGCAGCGAGGCGGGCGCTGCCCCGCCACGGGGGAGCTTCCCCGGCACGAGGACTCGGTGGGTGCCGCTGGGCAAGGACGGTGCCCGGTACATGCGGCGCGGGGCCGCGCTGCCGCGGGAGCTGCTCCGGCAACGGCACGGCCGGGACGTGGGGCCGCCTCGGGCGCCGGAGCGTCTCTCCCCCCCGGCGGTGCCAGGCCGTGTTGGCCGCACGAAGAGCCGCCCGGGCTGGTAGCTGCGGGCACCGCGGCCGGCAGCTCGGGGACGAAGCGGCGGCCAGGCGGCGGCTGGTCCCGGGAGCGGTGATGAAATGGCTCCCGTCTGGGCTGGGCCGTTCCCGGCCGGCCCGAGTCCCGCTGGGGCAGGGTATGCTCGGGGCGCCTCTCCCCTGCTCGCTGCGGGCGTTCCCGGCGCCCGGGGTGCCCGGCGGGGGCCGGGGGGGAGCGGTGCGCGGGGGTGACAGCTCGCTGGAGGGTCCGGCATCGAGCACGGAACGGGCTGGCTCCAGGCAGGCCCCGCACAGCCGCGGCTGCTCCCGGACCCCAGACAATAGCCCCACGTCCTCGCTGACACGCTCCAGCCCCTTCAACACCCCCCCAGCGGTGTTCCCCGCGCTCGCTGCTGCTCCCCCCCCCCCATCTTCACCTGTTCGGAACCATGTCGCTGCCCTCCCTGTGTCACCCCGCTGCCCTTCCGGCCTTATCATGTTTTTGTCCTGAGCCCAGCTACGATAAACCGCTCAAATATTTGCGGAGATGTCCATGTGCAGCCAAAGTGGGTGGTGAGCTCCTCCTGTGTGGCTGGGGGCAGGGATCCACCGGCGCCTGTGATCTCCCAAGGGAGCCCTGGCTCCTCATGCCACCCCAGACCCCCGGCCGGAGGGCTGGCAGGGGACACAGGACTGGATGCTGGGGCCTCGCTGTAGGGCCAGGCATAGGCCAGAAGCAGCCATGGCACCACGAACGGCATGGCGTTTGGAGTGGCACCCCTCAGGGCAGGGAGCTCCGGCACCCCAAGGGTGTTGGGAGGGCACCCATCTCTTTGGCTGCAGGGCAGCAGAGGCCACGTTGGCAGCTCCCCCAAGACCTTGTGCATGGGTGGCACTGCTTGATGTCATCCCACAGTCCTGCAACTCTTTGGTGCAAGCCATGCCCTTGGCGATGTCCTCATCCCTCCTGGGCCCACAGGGTGGTTTTGAGCTGCTGTACCCGTCTTTCCCCCACAGCACTGCCTGGCACCCTCTGCGCCAGCCTGGCACCAGGCACCGCTTTGCCCCGACACAGCTCAGGCTTGGCCGCAGCAGGACCCAGAAACTGCGTGGCACTGAGTGGGACAGTGCCTACCTTGTTGCCATCCCCCGAGGCAGGCGGTGGTGGCCGGGGAGCAGTCCCCGCTGCTCCAGCTGGGCTCTTCTCCTCCCTCCTGGGCGGAGAGAGTGGACAGGAGATAAAAGGGAGACCAAGGCCAGCTGGGCAGCTGCCGAAAGCTGCTGGGGCTGGGAGCCAGGTCTGGCCAGAGGACGGTGAGAAGTGCGGTGTTGAGGGCTTGTTCTCGTGGGGGAAAGGGCTGGGGATTGGGGGTACATCCATCCCAACCAGACTCTGTAGCCCCCTGCTCCCTCCCCACCTCCCTGGATCATCCTGCCGCCTCCCGCCCCAGCCCTGTGTTCTCCCCCTGGCCATTAGAAGTCCCGTATCCTGGAGGGACAGGGTGAATCTTGGGGTGGGCAGGGTTAAGGGGCTGTGGGAGGAAGGAGCTTCAGGCAGATATTGGAAGCAGGGCCTCTGTGCACCCTCAAAATGCTTTGTGGGCCAGAGGGACTCTCAAGGTGACATGAAGGTCAAAACCATCCCTGTCCCTGGAATTCCCCACTGATGGCCGAGACATGGGGTCTGCATCCCTGCCCACCTCTGGGGCAACCACAGACCCCCCAACCGGGGCTGGGTTTGGTTTTTGGGTCAGGGAGGTGGAGAAGGCTCGCGGCAGGGGTACCAGACCTTCATCCCCTGACGTGTGGAGCGGGTGCCTCACCACTAGGGGACAACAGGACACCCCGCTGTGGCAGCGGGCGCCCACCACCGACGAGAGTGCTGTGCTTTTCGGGAGCTGGGCACCCCAGTCCTCTCGCCTCATCCCCCTTTCCTCACCCCCACCCTGGCATGGTTGTCTCAGCTCCTAGAGCTATGCTGGGACCTGTCCAGCAGTGCCCACAGGTCTTTGTCTGCCTGGAGAGAGGTGCAGGGAGGCACTTTGGGGTTGCAGTGAGGCTCGAGGACCCCAGCCTGGGGGCAAAAGGGAGACTAACACCCCGCTTCCCCCTGCCAGGGCCGGGGGTCCAGGATGGGGCTGCTAGTGGTGGCCCTGGCCACCTGGCTGGGGCTGGCCTTGGCCTCCGAGGGGGCGGGCAACAGCAGCCGTCTCTGCCAGGAGGCACCAGCATGGAGCGTCAACGGCTTGAGCCCCATGGAGGGGGCAGCGGGGCAGGTGACAGTAGTGGCCCTGCTGAAGGCCAGCTGACACTTCTGCTTGCAGCAGGCCCACAGGTCAGCCCTGTTCCCCGTACTCCAAACCCTGCCCTGCCATCTTGGGGGGGTGGCATGGTGGCCCCCCAACCTGGCACCCCCCCCAACATCTCCTTCCCTGCAGCCTCGGGGGCCTGCAGGAGAGGCTGGCCCGGCAGGGCACGGTCAATGTTCGCTACATGATTGTCAACGAGAAGGCACCACTCTCCCGTGCCATGTTTGGGGAGCTGGAGCGCCAGGCCCCACCAGGCGTACCTGTCTTCCAGCCAGAGCCAGAGGAGCCTGATGTCTGGCAGGTCCTGGGGGGTGACAAGGACGACTTCCTCATCTATGACCGGTGAGTGTCCCCCATCTCCACTGAGGCTTCCTAGGAGGGTTACAGAGCATTTGGTGGGCTTCCAAAAGCTCCACCCATGGCTGGGCTGGGGAGACCCCAGAGCCCCCTCCTTGAGCTGGGCCATGGCTTCTCCCTGCAGGTGCGGCCGGCTGGCTTTCCACATCCAGCTGCCCTATAGCTTCCTCCACTTCCCCTACGTGGAGTCAGCCATCCGCTTCACCCACAACAAGGACTTCTGTGGCAACTGCTCCCTCTACCCCAACACCACCCAGGAGGTAAGGAACAGGGATGCTCACTGGAGCTGGGCTCCCTTCTCTCCTCTGCTATTGCACATCAGGAAAAAACAACCTTCATGTCAAGGGCGGGCTCTATGTTGGTAGATGTCCTTGGCCATGGTTGAGAGGGAAGGTGATGAAAGGTCTGGAATAAGGGCAGTTAAATAGGTCAGAGCTTTCAGGCTGAGAAGGAACAGACTGAACGGATCTTAGCCTAGGTCTGGAAAAGCTAACTATGGTCACTGGCTGTTCTGATATCAGAAAGGGGCAGGCAGTGGACCTAGAGGTGGCAAACTCAGAGCAAAGAAAAGGATGTAGCCCTGGGCTCAGCAGGCAATTAATCATTTGCTAGGAGCAAAATCCACCTAGAAATATTAAATGCAAAATCCCTTTCCTGGCTCAGGAGTTCCCTGGGCCACAGATAGCTAGAGCCAAGGGGTGTAGGTACAGAGCCTTGTGCTCTGCGTGCTCCAGCCTCTCCTGTCCTCCCCGCACCCTGGGTCAGGGCTGGAGAGCCTTTGCTTTGGCCCACACAGCTTTCTGTATGACAGATGGTGGTCTGCTTCCATCTCAGCTCACAGGTGTACTTGCAGGCTCACTGTGGGGCTCTGTGTGCATTCACGTACCACACCAGCCCCTGTGTTACTTTTCTCAGGCTAACAGTACCATGGAGGTCCCTGTAACCCTGAGCCCGCTTCCTGAACAAGAAGGGAAGGAGTCAGAGACCCCCATCCACCATGAAAACCCCCTCCATCCTCACCACCGCCATGAGGTCAGCAGCGAGAGAGCCACAGACCCTAGTGGGGACCATGAACCAGCCACCCATGCTCATCACCACCATGGAAACCGCAGCCAGCCCCATCACCGTGATCAGCCATGGCAGCCTAGTCAGCCACCACCAATTCGATTCGATCTCAGGGAGTACGATCCCGGCCGCCGAGAGTCCATCCCCCACCTGCACCCCAGACAGCAGCTGAGCTGCGTAGCCCAGAGCTCCGATGAGGGTGATGACGATCGGCATGTGCCACAGGT